>JBAMMX010000018.1:12641682-12874535 GCA_037126225.1 Dillenia turbinata | reverse complement strand
GACTATCAAGTTGGCAGAGATTGTATGTATGTATATATATATATATATATATATATATATATATATATATATATATTAATAATATCCAAACACTCAAACATAGTACATATAAGAAATGTCAAATTATATGTAAACCCAATGATTCCTTATGTCTTATAAAGGAATTTCTCATAATGGGTTTGGTAAAAGAATCAGCCACCATGTTGTATATAGAAATATACTTCACCGCTCACTTCACCCTTCTAGATAACGCTTTCACAAAGCGATATCTCAGTATCAATGTGTTTAGTCCTCACCGTGCATACCTAGGGTCTCGAGGTATAGACAATGACGGTTTGATTATCATAATAAATTAACACCTACCTCTCACCATCTGGTAAATAACCTTTCAAGTTATCCGTAAAATCTTCGAACCAAATATTCTCTTGAACTGCCATCCAAAATGTCCAAAACTCAGCTCTATCACAGATAGTGATACAGCATTTGTCCATCGACATCTCAATACCCACCCAGACGCAAATCACTTCCTCCGTAATACAATGAGAGATTCACAATATTCTTCAGATATCTCAATCATTTTCGCTATTCTCCGCTAATCCCCTCCAGATTCGATTGATATCTACTCACCAAACCGACTACAAAACAAATGTCCCCAATCGTGTATATAATATTACGCATTAGACTACCCACCACACCAATATAAGGGATTTTACCCATCTCTCTTATCTCTTTTTAAGTTTTAGGACACCATGCCAAGACTCTAGTCCCACCTTTAAGGACAGGGAGTATCTAAAGCGTTAGAATTGCTCATCTCGAAACACTCGAGAACCTTCTTGATATAGGGCTCTTGTGAAAAAACCAACACCCATCTTGAATGATCCCTCTAGATCCTAATTCTGAGAATAAACTAAGGCTCACCCATGATCTTCATATCAAAACTTGACGATAACCTCGTTTTGATGGTCATCAAATACTCTGTATTGTTCCCAACCAATAGAATGTCATCCACATAGAAAGACATAATCACAAAAGAAAGTCGAAGAATGTATCAAATAGACACAAGTGATCCTCCTCGATCATCACAAAAATGTAAGATATCACCTTCTCAGTGAAATAAAGTAAAGTACCACCTTTGACTATTACTTGGTGTCATATGCTGACTTCAAGTCTCACAGAATTTACCTTCCCAACCTATAGAAATAAAGCTAGATAGTCCTGCTCTATATAAATCTCTCGTCCAAACTTCTCTCTTGAAGACGCACTTAACGCTTATCCTGTATACCTCCTAGATCCATGTCCACGATAATTGTTAAAAGCAAATTAGATCAGAGGATAACCACTACCTTCAACCCGAGTGAAACCCTTGGCTACCTGACGAACCTTATAACTTCTCCACCGATCCATCGTCCTTTCTCTTGATCTTGAGAACCCACTTGTTTCCAACGGCCTTTCTACCCTCATATAACCCATAGATACCCCACCCCACTGATTCTATTGGTTCAATCTCTTCATCCATGGCCTTCAACTAAATGTCTTTCGTATAACTTTCGAGATCCTCCTGGACCGCTTTCGGTTCCTCATCATCCTTAGGAGGCAGAATGAGGGACTCACCCTCAATCAGTGTAAATAACTTTAGGCACGTATTCACGTACAGCTTCTACGAGGAGAAATGAAATCTCTTCACCTCCGGATGGATTACACCCACTAGGATCACGAAACAGTAACGGCCTCCGGGTCTCGCCATTGTGCTAATAGCTAAGCCACAAAGCTCATCCAACCTATTAAAGATAAAGTCTCAATCGATTTCACCTCTCTTAAGGAAATCATTCTCAAGAAACGGTAGGGGGGATATCACGATGGTTCAATCTCAAATGAAACGATTATCTCGTATGTTCAACAAAATCACGATGCCTCCAGAGTGTCTCAGTAAATATTTTACAAAGATATATCCCTTTCTTCAAGGGTCTAACTTGGTCGTGTGGATACGTTAAAATTGTCAATATACACTTAATAATCCCACATCCTCAAGTGGCAAGGTCAGCCGCTCTCCCTATTCAAAAGTCATATGGCGTACCGAAATTATTTTGATGGTATACGGTGTAAGGACTTAGACTATAGTCATACAGCACCTCCCAATGGGAGATAAAATTGGTTTGCTGCCACCATATACCTCACTATTTTCAATCAAAGATCTGCTCTTCTTCTCATTACCTATTCTATTCCGGGAAGTTAACAAGACTTGCTCCACTTCCTCGTAATACCCTTATCGAGATTTGGGAGATTGACAAATTGTTTTAATTGATCAAACAAGTACTTCACGCCCAACTGTTCACGGGAGAGATTTTGCACTCTAATTCCTAACTAATTTCAATCTTGTTAATAAAACTCCTGAAACGTTACAATGCATCGACTTGTATGAGATCTTATATAGGTCATCAAACATCGTGTAATTGACCCCGAACTTAATAAAAGACACGAATCATTTTGGGTTCACATTCAGGTAAAAATTACTATATTTAATTAGACCAACCACAATGGAATCCTAGCATCTCTAATATCTTCTCACAATGATTTTCTTGTAGCTTTATTACCAACGAACCACAATAGATAATAACTCGACACTAGTTACGGCATCACAAATTATAACTCCACGCGCTAACTAATTCATCCTACCTTGTCCTATGTATCCAAGTCTACTATCAGAAATCATACATTCACATCTTCATTAATAAATAATCAAATGTATAGGTCAATAAAAGAAGAATAAGAAATACCATTAAATAAAATAGTAGCGTAACATATAGACCATCATGTATAAAACCGAACAAATCAAAGAATTAATCATAGCAAATTGAAAATCTTAATAGTTTCTAAAAGATAACATTAATATCCCATAAGCACTTAAGTAAAGTAAAAAAATCAGGTTTTATCAAATACCTAGGAAAAGAAAGTGATCACCAAGTAATTTTAGAGTCCGCCACTTCGCAAATCTAGATTTTCAGGTATTAATTCTCTAACGACAACCAATGCCTGCTCCCCCTATAAATCCTCCTAGCTTAAGAACTCATTTGGTGGAACTTCCAGGAAATGTTTTCCTCATCTTAAGAACTCCATTCTTGGGTAGGATATTGACTCCATAATCCTCAAAGAACATAGAATCAATGAATATCACTTTATAGAGCAGATTTAAGCCCACCAACTAATGAAAAATTACATCTCATTCCACGCAATACATCTTATGAAAGTAAAATGGACAAAATTTGTCATATAATTGAGCACTTCACCTCAAGGCATTGCCTAGCTCCTTCTTCCTGCATACTCGCTGTCCATTTCTCGATGGCTTCTTCTTTATCTCGGATCTTCTTCTCATACTTTTTCCATTTGATTTGGTGTCTTGGTATCTTGCTCAACTCTACTGCATAGGTGATGACCCGAATGCAACTTATCAACACCAAGTGCTCCTCCTCTGCTCACAAGTTCCGCTCACATCAACGAGAGTTCGAATACCATCATTGTGCATGAGATAGGTGTTCATTTTCCCTCATGAATCTGTAAAGATTTAATCACACCCAAGATTCAAACTCATCTCAAATGAGCTTGTCCGCATTCCTTAACACAACAATCATACTCGACGTTTGCATCAAATATTATCTCATCATATGATTAGTCATTTTCTTATAAGTAATAAACTTACAAATCAGACGGAGCTGGAAAGATCATCATAATGCTCTTTAATGCCAGCCAAACCCACATAATCATAGGATACAACACATAGTCGAGATCATATCATTTGCATACGAAGTCAATCAGGATTGTCCTAGTGTGAATATCATTTTTTCCATGCACGATAAACCTTTTGATCCCGCATGGCTTAAGGTGTGGTATTCTCTCCGCGGTCCACCATCTCGTGCCTCAGAATTTTAGAAAAATCCTACTCTTCGAGGACAAGCTAAATCTTTTAGTGCCAAATGTCATAATTGTCACCATTCAGCTTATCCCCTTTGCAAAGATCAAGAATGATAGTTTTCAAAATAGTTATAGAGACATTAATGACTTATTGATACTTATTCTCATAATTTTGTGCACCCTACGGACTAAAAAGTCCTAAATTATTCGAGTATAGACTCCAAAACAAGCATATGAGTCAACGAAAACTATACACCATAATTTAGGATTACATCTTACCATCCGAACTTGATTTTGACATACAAAAATTCACAAAAAGTCATAATGGCATGGGACCCTCTAAAAGGTAAAAAAAATTTCATCTAAGATGACCTAATGCGCTGCTCGGTGTGATACCAATGTTAGATTTATTCTCTACATGCGCATGTGGAAACGTGTAAAATAAATAAGTTAAAATTTTCGGATAAATATCTTAATGTGTAGGTCTCCAAAATTCGTGAACCGTGAACTCTATCGTACGATCGCTTGGTTGGGATAATGATCACAAAATCGAATCACCATCACAATACCATAACGCCTCAATCCTAAATCCAATAATCATAGTGACGGGAGAAATTTTCTTACTCAAAAATTTCTCAATCGTTCAATTAATTTCTCACTCTACATAAATGTATATGTCTCATTCACGTAAATCTCTCTTAAATTGTTTCTCTTAATATATCTTTTTTCTTAGCCAAGGTGCTCTAAGAATGGTTCTTTCAAAAAAAAAAAAAAAAAAAAAAAACACAGTAACACGCGTTGAATGTTTTTTAAGAGCGGGGGAGATCATGGGAATTATAGAGATAACGGTGTTAACTACCCATTTTCTCTTATTTAAAATTTAAAATAAATTTAAATTTTTAACATGTGGTAAAATGCCCTCATGGTATCGAAGGTCATGGCGGCTTGCTTAAACACTGAATGTTAAGCAGATACATTGTGGAAAAGAAGAGTACTGACTTTAGTAGGGAATCACGTCTGATTCGAAACACTGAAGCTCATAAATGGGTTGTTATTTGACCAAGCGTCACCCTATTATATCTAAGATTTATAAGAAACCATGGTTAATTTGTTAATTATCGACCGCTTTGACTTGGCTAAGCTTTTCACATTTTTACTCCTACCCCCTTGATAGAAAGTTTGGAGACATATACCGAAATAACACCAAAAAAAAAATAAAGCAATCTATGTATGAAAAAAATTCTAAATCTAACACTCATATATCGGGTTTTGAAAACTCGACATGAATAGTTTCAACGAATAGTGCTGTGTCGATTTTTCAAAACTCGACATGAATAGTATCATGTTAAGTCTTAAAAACTCGACATGAACAATGCCATAAAACTCCCGAATTGTGAATAGTATCATATCGAGTTTTGAAAACTCGACATGGCACTATTCATCTCGAATCTTAAAAACCGGACATGTCACTGTTCATTGGCGCTGTTCATGTTGAGTTTTCAAAACCTGATATATGGGTGCTAAATTTAAAATTTTTTTCCAACGTGTTGTTTAATTTTTTATTTTTTTTTTGGGTATCATTTGCGCACATTGCTCAATAGTTTGGTCTTTTTGTTGGTGAGTTTATCATAATTATAACATTCGACAAGAGATTGATTTTTTTTTTTGTTACATCGCGATTTGAATATGGGATCATCGGATTTGGAGAGATGGGTTGTAACCACTAGATTGTTCTATTGGGGACACGAGATTGATTTTTCATCGACTATCTTATTAAGTTTAGAGTAATGTCCATTGCGAATCTTGCTTTCTGGCCATAGAGGTTTATGTTTTGGAGCGAGCCTCATCATCTTTTTAGTGGCACTCCAAAGTTAGGGAATGAATTTTCTTCTATCAGATAATTAGGCGCTACGTAGGGTGGCAATCTGGTTTTTTGAGTAGGGTTTACAAAGTTGAGCTGTTTTTTTAAAATTTTATGGGTTCTAACCCGAACCCAACTCAAGAAAGCTCAAAATCAAGATTCAAGTTTGGCCCAACAAAATTAAAAAGGCCCTTAGGTAGAGAGAGAGAGAATACTTTAATGTCTCAAGGGGGAAAGTCCAAGAATAACAAACTCTTTCCTCTCGACTCCTGATTCGGGGTCTGATTCCTATTTAAACAAAAAAAAAAGAGAGAACACTTCAACTTCGCCACCCTTTTTCTCGGAGTCGTTAGATACCGTCGACACCACAACTAGTAGCAATTAGTAATGTGAGTGTCTTCTCCACCTACACCATCTATTCATCCAAAATGTCCGTTCATCTTCTTTCAACATCTACCGATTCATGTCAATTGGCAAAACCTCAGAAAATAAAATTAGAGAGAGAGAGAGAGAATATGTATACCTAGAGAATAGACCTAAGAATCGAGTTCGGTAAGAAGGGAAGCAAAGGAATCATGGTCTTTAGTGACTCAATCAGCACTAATTTGGGTGGCACAAATTAGGGCTACAAAGATCAACAACAGCAGCCTCAACAATGCCAAGGAGAGGGAGAATCCACTTGAATTTAGTGAGAGTTGTTAAGGAGAGGGTCTGTGTTTGTGTTGGGGGAGAGAGAGAGAGTGAGAGAGCGCATGTTGGTTTGGGGATCATGAAGTTTGTGTGCCTATCTGTCTCTCAATTAAATGAATCCTTCACAAAGATATTTAATTGTAAATGAGTCAACTTTATAACTGGTTGAATCTATTAATATCTGGCCTCGATCTATCCTATAGAGCGTGAGCCTCGACTCGCAAAATGAGCCAGCATGGGTCGACCCGACCCAACTGCCAATCTTAGCCACAGGTTGAAGTTCAAGCTATCTTTGTGCTCAGTGTTGTTCAAGGAAGCTCTTTGCAATTTGTGAAAACAAAGGGTGATTTTGAAATTGAAGCCACCGGCTTTCAATTTTTAATATTAAAGAACCAAGAAGAAATTATAAAGGCAGTTAATTTTTGGTTGCCCATTAATCACAAAAAAATTAGAAATATTTTGTCAAATCATGCTAATTCCTAATTTTGATGTTAAAATTGAATTTAATCTCCAATTCAAACTTAAGATTTTTTTTGTATACTTGACTATCGATATCTGAAAACCCAACTAAAAATCAAATAATTCAATTTAAACAACTGTAGAACCTAATTTAGAGTTAATTCTTCATATAACTATTTTCACATTTCTAAAATTCGAATTCGAAATTTTGATTAAAAGTCTCAATGAGAGAAAATTTTCGACCTCATTAATTTAATTTCAAATTTCTATTCTCTCACTAAACCGAGCATTCAAATTTTGATGCTAAAAAAATATTATAATATGAATATTAATAAAAAAGAAAATTTTGTTATAAAGCAATGAGACGTATTACCCACGCGGGGCATAGCTTAGGATTTCATTCATTAAAATTAGGCTACAACAAACAAGACACTATAATCTCATCATAACAAGGTTGGCTTTGAGAAGATGGCCCATTTTAGTTCCTTTCTTTTAGAGCATTTTTTTTTTTAATTCCTTCAATTTTTCGTGCAAACTAAAATTCATTCGGGATTTTGCCAAAGACCAAAGGGTCTTCTTTTGCTTAAATAACTTTGATATCAAGACCCAGAATTCAAATTCCAAAACACTATGCAGAAAGTGCACATTTGTGGACCCAATATGTTGGATCACATCACCGCTCTGGCTAGCATGACAAACACTATGATAAAAAATGCAATTTTCTATCTCACTTTCCAGGTGAGCTAAGGCAATAACTTGGAATCAAAGCCCCCATGTGCAACCGGAAAAAGGTAATGGGGATCACCGTTCAACATGCATCAATACATAAATCGGAATCATATGCGGATCTCTGTGTTTGTAAGCTTCCTCCTATGTATCAAATGTACGTATGCATATGCCTATGTTATCACAACCATTACAAATATTGCTGACTGGTTTCCACTTTCCACTAAAAAAAATAAATAAATAAAAATAAAAATAAATAAATAAATATGCAAAAACAAGGTCTTTCAAAAATGTATTGAACGATTGATAGATGGGTATTTGTTGCCAATCCTCTTCTTTGCTTCTTAATGTTATCTCCTTTGAGTGACAAAAATCAATCACCTCGGATTTGATATAACATGAGCACAACATTCAGATATGGACATATTACCCAAACACGAATTCAACCCACCCGATTGCTGATACTTTGAGAAAGTGCAAAAAGCTGTTTGTTCCACTTCTCTATAGCAGAATACTTCTTCATCCCTTTCGACCTGCCCAGTGAACATCCCAAAGTGCAAACACATATCAAAACGAATAGCTTCGATAAAATAATAAGAAAGCACAAGACAAAGCGTCAAAAATTAAGGTTGACCTGTCGCCACGCTCCAACAGCCTGTTCACTTGATCAATATGCCCTTGAATCCGGTTATCCAATATTAATGACACCAACAGTTGCTCAACATCTTCCTCAGGTACATTAAGCTCCTGCATTGCCAAATTGACATTGTTAAGATAAGAATCCTATTTATTTACATGTCAATAACACCCCCCAACCAACAACAAATAATGATAATAGTTATAATAAATAAAAAATAATAAATAAAAAAGTAAAAGCTAGCACAAACAACAAAAACAAAAAGGTAAAAACCCTACTAATGTTAGGACCATAACATGAGTCAATTCAAGTTCAGTTGATTGATACAAAGTTGAGGATCCAAAATTGAACCATTTATTAGAAGGTATAACAGACAATCCCAATGTCTACAAAAACATACAAATTACAAATTCCTACCAGTACTTTGTCCTCGTCTAGTATTTCTGATTTTCTATATTTTGACACCATTATATTAACTAAAGAAAGCATCTTTTCATATGTAATATGTATACACATGCATATACATATACACTTAAAAGGACATTACAAATGACAATTTTGTACCTTAGATATGAATGGAATCCTGATTCTTGTGTATGGTTTGATGAGCTTGAGCAAAACTTGTGTTCTGATATTCTTCAAGAGATCCTCAATGTAGTTTCTAATGAATGGATCATCCATAATTGTTCTTCTGTTACTCTAAGAACCGTATTTTCCAAAAGGATGGTTGTGTGACATTACAGCACAATGAAAAGCATAAAGATATAATAATTAGAAAAACGATAACAACATGAACACAAAAGAAGATACCAAGGATCTTCTCAAACTCCAATATTTCATTCCTTTGATAAGCTGCTATCAGATTTGTCATTGCTAAATCTCAGGGTCATTTTATATCTGAAAAAGGATACATGCAAATGAGCGCAAAAAAAAAAAAAGAATCAAAAGAGATAGATTAAGCCTTCTATCAGACAACATACGGCTTTGCCTCCCGCCCATCAAACGGATTAACTTCAGACTCCATCAACATGTTGGCAAGAACCAGATATCTGTCATATAAGGCAGAAAGGAGGAGAGAATATTTCAGAATGCGAGGCATAATGAGGATGACCACCAACAAATAAGAAGCAAAAGCCATCTGATCTAGCCATCTTAGTATCCCAATAGGGGGCAGGGGGTAATGAAGAACCCAGTAAGACATTAGCATAAAAGGAAGGACACCTCTCAGAGGTAAATCAGATATTTCCTCATGCATATTCTCATGCCGAGTGAAGATTTAGAGAAAAAGGACACATGCATACTCTCTCTCCATTTTTTTTGGGGGGGGTGGGGAGGAATTGGTTGTGTCTAATACATACTTCAGACATTGGATGCGCCGCTGATTCCCAGCTTCATCATAATTCTTGAAAGCTTCAAAGAAATCAGTTGCAGCTTCAGGCCATTGTCGTCCGCCATGTGCATCTTTCCACCACACTCATGAATGATCCCCATTATCCTTGGATGAGGAATTGCTGATTTGATTGTAAGAGCCTCTTGGCAAAGTTGGTACAGCAAAAAGAAAGTGAATTGTTAGAAAATAAATTTGTAACTACCTAATCAACTGTTAAATATATGTATCCAGTAAATTCAACCTAATAAAATAGTTTATTGATGACAAATAGCTAATTAATGAATTGAAACACTAGAGCACCTGCAAATAATCACCAGCTGAAAGGAATAACGCCATTACCAGGCTATAGATTTTACACAGATTTAGCATTAGTAATGTTATTTAGTCTCAAAGATCCATCAAACTTATTTTATATTGGATATACTATATCCATACTTCTAACTTTCTAATTCACAGTTCTTAAGTCATTGTTCATTACCTCATAATATAAGAACAAAGTCTTCAATGGCAAGAAACAGAAGAGAACAATGAAATCATGAAAGAAACCAAAAAGAAAATAGAGAGTTCATATTCCAAAATACGATCAAGGACTTTCTAGGGAGATTGCTTTTGAAATATGCGAGGGAGGAATTAAAATATGATGAATTTGAAACATGAAAGAAACAAATATGATGATAGAGAGTTGTATTCCAAAGTGTAATTAAGGACATTCTATGGAGATTGCTTTTGAAATATGCAAGGGAGGAATTAAAAAATTATTTCATTGCCAAAATCATAATGGCTACTTTCACCTAGTCCCCGAAGCTCATATTGTCTAGTCAATTACCCCAATTTTATTTTTTTTTTAAAAAGAAGTCAATCAATTCCATAGATGAGAGTTACAATTTCATCCACTTCAAAGGTCACATACAAGGCATTGCCTCGTGTTTCTCTTTCTCCTCTCTCCAGCGAAAAAGAACATATTGTAGAGACAAAAAAATATGAAAGAGAAAAGGGAAAATTCATTTAGAAATTAAATATGGGAAATTCTGAATTGAAAGAGTTAAATTTGGTGAAAAAAATTTTCAAAGAAGACAAAAATCAAAACTCAAAAGAGTTATTAGAAAAATATTAGTTACTTCAGAAAATTTCATAAACTTTTCAAAGAGAGAGAAGAAAGAGGGAAAAAACAGAGCCCACATTGTCAATTTGGAGGCCAGATTCAGAGTCTTCACGAAAAAATAAGGGAGACAAGATACAGAAACTTAATGTTGTCTTAAGGGGCACTCTGAAACCTATTTCAAAAGTTTTGGGAGGTAATTCACTATAGAAGAAGTCCAGGGGGCCTAGAGAGTAGGCATAAAGTTCATACAGTTACTTGTGATTTTGGCCTTTCATAAAATGAGAGACCATAGACAAAGCCTAGATCACTTGCACCTTTTATTACACCAATGCCTGATCCATGGCTTGAACAAGATACACTTATGGAAAGTAGTTGAACATACAGATCTTTCTGCAGCTTCTTTTGGAAGGCAGCTACAGCTAAGTGCTAAATGAAAACTATTGATGTATCATAAATATAGAATGACGAGGAGTTAGCCACATTGGCTATGTAAGCTACCAATCAATTATGTAGGTGAGAACTCCCCGTTCTTTCTTTTCTTTTGTTTCCTTTCTAGTTTTAGTTTAGTGGCAGTGGATCAAAACAATTATGCAAGATTGCTAGGTCAAACACACAATGAGCACATTCCAAACTTAAGTCCAAGAGCAGGTAGTTATGTCCTCTAGAAATTCCTATTTTCTACTACTTCGTTTCCTTCCCATTATATCCTCAGTAGAACAGATGAACAAATTCCATGTGCTCAGGATTTGCGATTGTTAGAGTGGAACGGGCATCATTAATAGCCCCATGCATAGCTGATTGACAAAATGATTCTATCAATGCCTGCTTTCCACTTTCTGAGTCCACCTACCTATTGTATTCCATGACACAATGCCATGCAGTAAGTAATTAATCCATATCAATGTTTCTGATTCATCAATCATTTTCAGTCTAGGCAATGCTAACATAGATCAATTGACAGATTGAAGAAAAATCAATTCATCGTCTATGACAGCTGCCATCTCGTGATTATGAATAAGCAGATTCATTTACCAAGTACTGACTAAACCAATCAATAATAATCCAGATTAAAATAATTAATGATAAAACAATAGAATAAAAAACTGTCAAATGACTTCATTCAAAAATGAAATTTTCTTTGTACATAGATCTCATCTTAGTTAATTGCTTTAGATACATTAGTAACTTCAGCTACATGACAAAATATTTCATCATGCTTATATCAGGATAATAAAGGGGAAAAAAAATTATAAGACCAACAGGAATAGTAGTAGGGAACTCTAGACTCTCTCTTTTCCCCTAAACAGATGACTGCAGATTTCTAGTCTAGGACAGACTTGTGTGATGCTAACCTTTCCTTCCATTTATTACGACCAAAATAATTACAATTGGTCAATCAAAATTGGTGGACAATGGAGCACCTTGATGTAGCTCACATTGCAAGCACCAAGGATGTTATAGGTGGTAATGTCCACCATAAATAATACAAGAGCTACCTTTCCTCATCAAACTGACCAGACAAGGCACAAAAAGGACGAAACCATCGTGTGCTACAAAAAGAAACTATTTGGCTTGGCTTTAATCAACCATATAATATTCATACCTTGAGCTTTTTGTTGTTCTTTGTTTCAGTGTACATCTGAATCTCAATTGCATACACCTCCAAAAGTTGTGTTCCTTTCTTTTGATCATCTGTCCCATCATCTTTTCGACAAGATTTGTGAAGCTCTTTCAAGATCTGGATCGGAAAGAGTTATTATACTAATTCCCAATGTCAAGAACAAAAATTCAAGGTTTAAATCTACCAATCAAATACCTTATTCATTCGTCCATATTCACCCATGTCAAACCAAATCTTGCACAGCTTAAGATTTGTCTTGAACCACAATCTCTGTGTGATGCAAAGAAGAGTAAATGTGCTGGTAGTAACAAGCAACATACAGAAAAGTGAATTGAAGATAAAACTCTTAACCTCATTTTTTGCTTCCTCAAGGGCTTTAAGGGTGGTCTGATAGAACTCTTGTAGAAGCCCAAAGTTCTGGCTAGCTGACCCAGAAACAAAATCCATGATGTTGTTTATACACTTTTCACTATAGTTACGTGTCACCGCCGATTTGATGTACGTCAACATAACTCTATAGGCCTCCATCATCTCTTTGTACTTCCCTAAACGATAGTAAAGCTTAACTGTTTGTTTCAAAGCTTTGAACCCCCTGATGAATCAAAGGTCCCAATCATGATCCAGAAATAGAAAAGGCAGTGTCAACCAAGGTAACTCTTGAGATATTAGCTAAGTCCATTAGTAAAATATAAATAAGAGAAAATTCTTGCACTCATCCAAAATGTCAATGTGTCATAGAAGTAGATGAATATAGTACATGCAAAAGATCACATAAAATAATAGGAGAAGACAATATTTTAATGACCGAGGGAGGGGACAGCATGAAATACAACATGTCAACCATCAAAAAAAGACCTCTCCTTCATCTGCTTGTCAGCATGCCAAGCATGCCTAATATTTCTAAGACACAAAATATCACAGAAATCAGGTGTCCATACCCCCAAGAAAACAACAATCTAGTCCTTCTATCCCAAAATTTAGAATCGACCGCGTGAGAGACAAATATGAAAAAAACATATATATATTGATTTAATTTATGCGGATTCTCCTACGCCACTCATTTTTCTCTAAATATCTTATATTTAAATTCTCGTTTTTCCTAATAGGTGTGTCCTTGGATTTTCGTTGCACATGCCCAAACCACCTTAGACGGTACTCTCGCATTTTATCTATAACTGAGCTAACTCCCAACTTATTATGTATCTCATCGTTTTTAATTCTATTTTTTTTTAGTTTTGTCACATATCCAACTAAGCATTTTCATTTCAGTTACAGCCATATTTTGCTATTGTTGTTGTTTAATAGCCCAACATTTAGTGTCATACAATAACGCAAGTCTTACTGCGGTTCTGTAGAATTTTCTCTTTAGATTTAATGATATCGTGTGATCGCAGAGAACTCTGGATATCTTTCTCCATTTCATCCAATCCGTTTGAATTCTATTGTTCACATCCTCATCTATATTACCATCATTCTGAATGATGAAATCAAGATATCTAAATCGTTCACTCTCTTTCCTCTAATCTAATCATTTCCTCATTATCCCGATAGTTGTCACTAAATCTATATCTCATACACTCAGTTTTGGACTTACTCAATCTAAATCCTCTGAATTCCAATATGACTCTCCATAACTCTAATTTAGTACTAATACCCTCTCTAGTTTCATCGACCAATACAATACATCTGTAAAAACCATACATCATGATATTTAATCTTGAATATTTTTTGTGATTTTATCTATTACTATTGTAAATGGTATGAGACTTAATGCTGAACATTGATGGAGCTCAATGTTAATAGGGAAGCTATCGCTCAGACCCCCACAAATTCTTACGTTGGTCACAACTTTTTCATACATATCCCAATAAAATTAATGTATTTTAAAGAAAACACTTTTTTCATCAGCGCCCAGCACAACACGTCTCTAAGAATCTTATCATACACTTTTTCTAAATCTATGAATACCATATGTAGATCTCTCTTATATACTCTAAATGTCTCCATCAACTGTCTTAACAAGTGAATTGCTTCAGTGACAGATCATCCTAACATGAATCCAAATTGGTTCCGAGACACACTTATCTCCAGTCTCAATCTATGTTCTATCACTTTCTCTCAAAACTTTATCATCGTATGGCTCATGAATTTAATTTCTTTGCAGTTGAAATAATCTCGTATGTCATCTTTATTCTTATACAGTGGGACAAGTGTGCTATCCATATTTGGGATATTTTCTTTGTTTGCCAAATTTTGTTAAAAAGATCCTTTAACATCACTATGCCTAATTCACCCAAACATTTCCACACCTAAATAGATATATCATCAGGTCTTATGGTTTTGTTATTTTTCATTCTCTTTAGAGCCTCCTTTACTTCATGAGGACGAATTTTACGTTTAAAATCCCTTACAAATCTTTACATTCATACTCCCAAGAAAAGAAATAAATAATGACAGCTATTGCTCAATATATGTATAAAACCGCAAATACAAAAGAACCAGCCAAGTATTACATTGAGCAGAGGGAAGTTGCCTCAGTATACTCAGAAACTCAAATAAAGAACAGCTATGAGCCTGGATTTAAACAGGAACACTGTAATGCAACATAGTTAAAACTTCCTCATCAGTCACAACAAACTAAGTTCAGTAGATTTTTATTAGATTACCAATATATACTACTGCATGCACTACAAGAGTGAAAAATTCTCTCTCTTAAAACATGAATTTTGCATTTCAAAATCAGGATATGCCGTTAAGAGCATCAGCACAAAACGAAACAAGCTGATTGGAACAGATAGTGCAAATAATCAGATAACAGAAACCACCACATCTAAAGAATTGCTGACTAAGTAGGGAACTTGATGACCTTGTAAGCAGAACTAACAATATTCCTACAATATATGTAAGTCTAAAATACTAAAGTACCATCGTAGAGTATATTCCAAGGCAAGAGATGTTTAGTATCCAGTTTCACAGTATCTTAAAGGAACATACTTTTGACTGAGACATCCAAAAATAGCAAAAGATATAAAGATATTAATTTAATTAAAATAATTCGTACCATCATAAGAGTAAATATTCTAGTAAAAGGCGTGTACCACTCAGCTTTTTCAGGCTCCATTTTAACCACCTCTGCAAAACCAGCAAGCGCAGCTTCTGGATCAGTTTCAACAAGTCCTGCGTATAATAAAGATATTACATAAGATCCAAAAATTAATTTGAACAGTAGAAAGAGATAAAAACGCCACAAACTTGTAAATTTATGAAAAATAACAACAAGCCAATGACTTTCTAAAATAAAAGATCCCATAAGAACCTTTCTGCAGCACTCTGTGCACAAACAAATTAAAAAAAAAAAAAAAAAAAAAAAAAAATTCACATGAAGACAAGAAAAACTACATAAATAAAATTGGTAATACAGTTTCTATTTAGCAGCATGTAGGGCAATTATTTCCACCAAAAAAAAAAAGTTCACATGAAGACAAGAAAAACTACATAAATAAAATTGGTTATACAAGTTTCTTTTTAGCTGCATGTAGGGGCAATTATTTCATGTGCATCCACCTCTATTGGAAACGTCAACTTCCTCTACCTTTTTTCCCCCCTTTCATTTATTATTTTTGACAGAATATATATTGATCCTTGGCCTTATTGTAATTTTAGATAACCAGTCAAGCTATACAGAGCAGGTCCAACAGCAGATGCAAGATATTGTCAAAACATAATTTTATATCTTAAAGTAGTCAAACAACCACCTTGATGCTTCTCTTGTTTCTTAATGTGAAATAACCAACTGCTTAAAAAAGTTAAGGTTATTTAGTAATGTTTGTTTTCTTTATCAAATTAATAAATCTCTTAACGCTAAAGCAAAGGTCCACACCAATTCGAATAAACTATAAAATATTCAAAAAAAGTACCAAAATAGATGCAAACAAAGATACAAGAAAGACGTGGGGAGCGAAATTTAAATTATTAAAACATCACAAAATTCTTAAACAGGACACCCCCTCCTCGTGGGGGGGTGGTAGGAGGGGGCAAAAAGGGGAAGAGAGAGAGAGAGAGAACAGAAACTAAATGATCAAAGCATCAAAAAATATATGTGGGAAACTAGCTATAGGGGCAGGTTTGGGTGGCTTCCAGATAGGCCACCCTCACCCTATTTACCAAGTGTATATTTTGCCTTAATTTCAACTTTCCTTCTCTAGTTTGCTTTACTTGCAACTTTTCTTCTCCCATAGTCAATGCAGCTTTTTGCTTTTCTTCTTGGATACACAACATATTAATTTTCACAATCAAAAACTCAGATTTTGATCTTTCCTCCCCCTCTCCCTCTGTCTCACACACACAGAGGCAGCCATCATTAACTGGTGGTAAGTTTCTCCATGTTCATCACCTCTATCTTGCTTTCCGCAACACTTCTCTTCATTTTTCTCATTGAATCCCTCTCTCTCTCTCTCTCTCTCTCTCTCTCAAAGAGAGTTTAGCTTATAGTCAGGGCCCCATCTCTGCTCCAGACTCCTACAGCGGCAGGATTGGAAAGGGGGAAGGGGGGGGGAGAAATAAACAAAAAAAATCCGTGACCCAAGTTCAGGACAGGAACAGGATGGAGCTTTTCCCGGTGGGGCAGGAAAGGAAGTGCCAAGAGCACCCCAACCCAAACCTGTTACACTTGTCCCTCCTCTCATCAACCATAGTAATGCCTAAAATTTCCCCAAGCTATTGAGAGAAAGTAACATGGAATGCAAAGATATAGGGCGAATTTGGGAAAGTTGAGATTAGAGTTGAAATTAGGTAAAATTTTTCAATAAAAAAATATTGATATGATGATGATTTTAATCCTTTATACAGATAAATATGATTTCTATTCACAGAACTCTGTGATTTCTATTAAGAATTTTTCCTATTAGATAAAAAGTAAGAAGAGACAAGTTGAGCCAAATTGGAACGATCGCAGTTTTCCAAAGGAACAAAAAAGGAAAATTGTGCCTTCCATCTTAAAGTAACTAAATAACACTAGCAATGATTGCTCACTTGATCACTAACCTTCAACATCACCCTTATCTCACCGGTGACAACCAATCCAAGGTATAGAAAAAGTCAAAATGTGATCATTAGCTTTTAAATTTGCATGGAAAAATGCTTAAAATTTTTTTGAACATAAAAGATAACATAATACCTTTAGACAAAAATGTACATGAGAGGCTAAATCATCATCCCAAAAAACTAAGAATTAATCAAATCAAGACATCTGTCCATTCCTCATGAAGCCCCTAAACAATTAACACATCAAGGATCTAGCCAGTAAAGTTCAAAGAAAAGCTAAGCTAAGAAAATTATACTATCCCCAAATTGACTCAAATAGAGGGGTGTGAAAAGGAAAATGAAAAAAAAAAGAAAAGAAAAAAAAAAAAGAAAAAAAGAAAAAAAAAAAAAAAAAAAAAAAAGAAAAAAAAAAAAAAAGGAAAAAAGAAAAGAAAAAAATAAAAAAAAAAAAAAAAAAAGAAGAAAGAAAAAAAAAAAAAGAAAAAAAATTTTTTTTAGAAAAAAAAAATTTTTTAAAAAAAAAAAATTTAAAAAAAAAAAATTTTAAAAAGTAAAAAAAAAAAAATAAAAAAGGGGGAAAAAAAAAAGAGAATAAAAAAAAAAACTTTTGGAATTTTTTTTTTTTTTTGTAAAACAAAAATAGAAAAAATAAAAAAAAAAAAAAAATTTTTTATAATATAAAAAAAAAATAAATAAAAATATTAAATAAAGAATTTAAAAATTGAAAAAAAAAATGGACATCATAAAAAAATTCCCACAATCTCCTGTAAGGAAGCACAAAGGAGGATTTCAATATTGAACTAGGAACCCAAGAAGTTCTTCATCGCAGGGGAAAAAGGGAAAGGGACAGGAAAATTGTGTGTGTAATTGTTGGTCAAGTCATGAAATTTCCAAAAGATGACTTCAGTTTCAGAAGAGGAAATTAACACCCTACTGATGTCCACGAGACAAAAATGGGGATGGCTTGGATTCAGGAAAAGATGAGTAAAATAGAAGTTCCAGGAAAATACTCCAGAAATATGAAGACTTCAAGTCCTGCTAGATAATAAGAAGGATGAAGGAAGGATCAAAATCCAGTAAAGAGCGAAAACAAGACAAGGCATGAGGATCACCTGAATTCTGGATAAGATGACAAAATAGGAATAACAGGAAAGTACTCCAGAAATACAAAGACTCCAAGTCCACCTATCAGGTTTCCAAGAAGGATGAAAAGAATGGCCAAAATCCAGCAAAAAGGAAAACCAAGACGAGCTTCCCTATAATTAAATTACATTTGAAATAAAAATAGCACGAGAATCATCCTTCTGCATGAACACCAGAGCATTATGCCATGAAGATAAATACTAGCCTAAATGATAACCACTGTGCACTCTAGCTCTAGCTGCACGCATACCTCTTGTCAAATTCTCTCCCTAAATAACAGGGTTTCTTTCATGCATGAAACTTAACTGCTTGCAAATGCCATTCTTAAGAATATAAAACTTAGTCCGGCACTGGAATGCACAGCATTCAAATTTTAAGCAGTGATATGATGATTCAACTTAATTTTCTTAAACACAATCTCTTGAAAGTGTTGAGATAGCCTCTTCCTTGTATGAAAGGTAATAAGAAACTTAACCTCCTGATGCTATTACAGATACAGAAGATGGACGAAGAAGTGTTAGTGGGAAACTTTAGGGTAAATATCTGCATTGATATGGTACTCAATGTCACAAGCAAGGAGCAGAGTAGCAGTGGATGATGTGTCTAAAAGAATCAACTGTTTAAATGTGTTCAGATTTCAGAGAACGAAAACTGACAAAGTTAAGTCCAACACATATTGCAAATGAACCACATGAAAAGAGTAAATTTTGGCCAAAGATGATTAAAATTAAGCAAATTGAGAGCACCCAGCTGGTTCAAGATTTTTCTTCTACCTATGTAGTGCTTTGTAGTGCAAGAATTAGACCAAAATTTAAGCTCGAGAAAAATGATAGGATATGGTCATTACAAAAAACCTTTATCTTCGCATGCATACGTATGTGTTTGAAATAATGGGTACAGCGATAATGCTCTCAACTTTGTTTCATAACAATTGGGAAGCTGAGAGGATAGTAAGGAGGGTGAAATGTCTATAGACACAATATAGATGCAGCACACGAAGATCAGTTGACGAGTTTTGTAATGTTTCCAACAGTTGAAGTGAATGACAATGCATCTAGAATTCAGCATACTCGGCCAAAGAGCGGGGTAGGACAGCAATTCACAGGCAGTCAAAAGATAGTACAAATAACTAACGCACTCATTAAAGAATAGCTTTGTTGCTATACCTTCCTATTTGAAGAGGCGCAACTAAAAGAATGTCAAATGTCCATCATGAGCATTGTCAATTTAACCTTAGTGAACACTACCCATTTGTCACATCCTGGCCTTATGCTGTCTTCATAAAATGTGACAACCCCACCACACTCATGACAACTTGTGTTTAAACAATTGTGACCTCATGCTTTATTTGGACATCTCCGGGAGAGGTGTTGTCCCCTCATTAATTCTCCAGCGCTCCACAATGTCATTTCACCTAGCTGGACATGTGACATCTAACCTATTTCTCACCTGGTAGCTTGTTGACGCATAAGCTTTTCAAATGTATATAAAAGCCCAAATGTGCTCTTTCTCTGTTACACGCTTTCTTTCCCTAAAACTCTCCCTGACTAGTTTCATTAAGTTCTTCTATCGCAAAAAAAAGGGAAAAAAAAAAAAAGGTTCTCCTCACAATGTTTTAAGCAACAACAAAAGTTGAAGTGGTGTAGTCATAGCGAAAGAATAAGGTGCTTGCATGGGAAACTTGAAATTTGGGTTGATTAATGTTATCAAGAGGTAAAGGTATTATTTCATTATTCATATTGATTTACATTATATCCTTAAATAACAAGCTTGTTTATTTAGGTGATTACGTAGTTCTGAGGGTGTTAGCATTTACTAAGTGCTAATAATGCTTGATTCTCATAAACTGGTTGCATGACTAGAGGTTGTGAAGGTAGTTAAGAATCAGGAGATATTCGATAATTTGTTTGAAAGGTTTTTAAAAAAAAATTAAAAATTTTAAGGCTTTGATGCGCTTATGAGATTCATGTGCTAATACGTGATAGAGAGACCTAAATATCGCATTTATGAGCTTGTACTTGTCATGACACTCCTTTGGGTGAACTAAGATACGTGTTTTGCGCAGGTTCCACATGTTTTTCTATTGTTGTGAGCAAGATGAGGGTATATTCCACATATGGTGAGGTTTTCCCATTGCATTGGTGTCTGTATACGTAATCCACTGTTGATATGAGTTGTATAATGATTACTTACAAGGCTATGCCTAACCCTCCTCCCTTCCCTCCTTCCAGGTGCTCGCACAAGGAGCACATTCTTTCAAGGTGTGAGAATAAAGTATAAAAATGAAAATTTTTGTAGATGTAACTTGTGGTAGCAGACAGAGTAAGTCACAGCTGTTAATGATCAAAGTTATATTGAGTGTCAAAATTGTGTCTCTTTATGCTAACGGGACCCTTCCATACCCTTGCAGTAAATAGGTGGGTCATTACACATTTACCGCTGGGTTGTTGTTGCTGTGTTATCAATCCAAGCATATAGCACTTCCAAAATGTACTGGACAATTGAACTCAAATGCTGATTGCTATCCACAACTTCATTTTCAATTGCTTTTCTTTCCTTCTTTTTTTCCTTTATTCCTAACATTGTATAAAATTGCTTCGACCATATAGAACCCGTAGCCTTCTGCTTTAGGTTTTGGACAAAGGCGGATCATTTGGGGGAAAAGAAGGAGATTTATTAATTTATATAATACACACGGGTTTAGGAAAACATGGCAATGATGAAATATTAGAAGAAACTTGTATACGGCGAAAGGAGTGATGTAATACAAGAGCACAGAAAATTTTTATGCCCTTCGTAGAATAAAAATAATATATTTGAGGAACATTCAAACAGGAAATACATGAAAATCACCACACAAACAATTCCTCTTTTATGAAGTCGATTTGAACATTACCCAATTGTCACTGACACTAAGTCTTGCTGAAGGTTGTAAGAAATTGAAAGCTTTTTGACGGCGATGTTCATGCACCGATAATCACATAAAAAAACATATAAAAAAACTTTAACGGAAATAACAAAGAGAGAGTACCTTTAGAATTGTAGTATTGGTTTTCAATGTCGACATCTTGCTCCTCCGGCTCTTCCTCTGAGTACTCAAACCCATAATCCTCCATGTCTGCATCTAACCATTACAATCCGCAATTTCAAATTTTCATTGATTAAAATCACGACAAAGACCCCAAAAATCAAATGTAATAGATAGAAAAAGGCATGAGATCGAAAAGAAGGAGAAGGAATAGGAATCTCACCGGAACCCATGATTGAGAGAGAGAGAGAGAGAGAATTTGCAGAGATCAAAAGAGCGATGGAAATTAATATGTGCTTAGGGTTTTGGGAGTGGGAGAGAGAAAAGGGAGAAACGCACGAAATTATCCAAAAAAAAAATAAAAGAATTTCTTAAAAATATCTCGGGAAGAAAAAAAATTCAATTTCTAATCTAAATTGTTCGAATTTTAAAAATTCGACTAATACCGTTTATAGATTGATCAAATTTTTAAAACTCGATCAATACTATTCATACACTGTTTACATATTGATCGAGTTTTTAAAACTCGATCAACACTCTCTTTACGTAGAGGTTGATCGAGTTTTAAACACTCTACCAATAGTATATAAATAGTGTTTGTTGATTTTTAAAAATTCGATCAATCTATAAATAATATTGGTCGAGTTTTCAAAAATCGATCAATTTAGATCATTTTTGGAATATGTTTTGTAGGGAGATTGTTTTAAGAATTTTTTTTTATTATTATTTTGAATCAATTCTGAACTTGACTCAGAGAAAAGGAATGAATTGATTGGAGTAAATACTTCACTGTAGTGGAGGGAGACGGGTCAAATTAGATCGAATCGAGTCAATTCAGAAATTCCAACCCTTTGACCTGCTCTCTCAACTGAAAGTAATAATACTTTTAACTCATAAAATCACTAACAATTTAGTAGTAAAATACATATCAAATCCCTAAATCACCAAATCTACGATTAAATTCTTAAATTTCAAAATACTATAATTAAAGATTCAAATCAATAATGATACTAATATAATTATTAAGTACTGATTTGATATAACATATAACATAGCATGGGATATTAGAGTGAATTGTTGACGTGGCATGTGTCACACCTACGTATCCTCGTAACACTAAATGCCACATTAATATTATATTGGATTGACGTTATCGCGTTATCAAAGTGATAACATGACATATATTATATGATACTGATGATATGTATCTATTTGTTATGAATTTGATATTATTGTGCCTTTTCCTTACCATGTAAGTGATGGGCATGTAAGTGGTTTATTTTGATCAAGGTATGATCTATTTTTATCTAACTTGTCCCATTATAATATTTTACAAATTAACTGTTTTCTCCCTATCCACATCTTGCAAGGCACAATAGGATAAGGCGTATGGGTAGGGTTTATGAGCCTTGAGCATGGTAGAGTATGAGTGGACATATAGTAAATTTTTGCCATGCATGTGGACCCTGACGTGACCCGGTGTTGGCCACTTCCGTCGAGCTCGAATGAGTTGCAATCCTTTTGCTTTGTAATTTGATTTTGGAATCTTTGAGATACACACATGATTCTGAGAGCATGTACACCATGTGCCATTTTCAAGTCAGTTACGTTATAATCTTTCTTTGTTCTTGATGCACATTTTGTACTTTTCACATTTCTAAAGAACATTTTAGAATCGTATTGATAAACATGATTCTCGTCGAAATGACATTCTCATTCATTGAGTTTTCATTGTACCTACGAGTAGTAAGGTTCACACTCTCATTTAAACACCAACCTGTAACCAAAAAGAATAATTAGATTTTATTTTATCCGGTTACTTTAATAACTTATTTTCAAATAACATGTAGGAACTTGGAATTTCCAAAAATATTTTATAATCTTTAGAAATTTATAACCTATTCAAAATATATTTAGGAAAATGCATCATTTCATTTTTGTATTCAATGGCCTTAATTCAGATTTTTACTACCATTTTTGTCTTCTTTTTTACTTTTTGTTTAACCCCTCAAAACGATTAATTAATCTTGGTGTGGTTCTTTAGATTTACAACCTTATTTACAAACTAGAAGTCATAACAACTAATAAATGCTTTTATAGACACAATTATAGAATTCATCCCACAAATAAGTACACTATAAAAAAAGGAAGCACTTTTGCGACGCCAAGTGAGGAACTAGCGAGCGTCGCAAAAAAGGTGTCACAGTTATGGTACAAAAAATTGCAACGACTTTTGCACATTGCAATATAGTTAAGCCTAATTTTCATGCAAATTGGCATTAAACTCTGGCGTTGACATTAGCGCTACTAATTCTGTCGCATGTTTCCCTGTGGGCATTGCAAAAAATTTTGTGCTGTACTTGTAGTCATTGCGATATCCCATTCTTTCATGTTGACATGTTGGGGAATAATATGTCCTTGCAAAGTTTGTCACAAAAATAAAGCAATATATCTATTGTCATCGCAATATCCCATTTTTTGATGTTGAAATGATAAGACATACGATTTGCAAAGGCACGTCATTGCAAAAATTTTGACACTTCCCGCAACACACTTGTTGTCGCATACAATTTGAGACAACACGTTTCATGGAAATATCCTATGCTAAAATCATAGTACATAGAATTTGGGAACCCACCTTCCATCGCAAAGTTTGTCACAAAAAATATTGCGACATACTTGTAGTGGTTGCAATATCTCGTTTTCCAATTTTGAAATGATAGGGCATACAATTTGTGTCTTTGCAAAAATTTTGCGACACTATTTATTGTCACAAAATTTATCACAAAAATATTCTCACACCAATTTATCACAAAATTTATCATAAAATAAATATTGCCATATGGTCATGGCAAAAGACAAAACTCAAAATTTTATCCAATAAAAAGATCCACTTCCTGTCTTTAGTCTCGTACCCCTTACTAATCATTCTCTCTCAATTCTTAGACTTCACATTCTGTATTAGTCACTCTCTACTTTGATTGAAATTTATTAGAATATATTTCTTCCTCTATTAATCATTCCTTCCGTATTGATGGGGCTCATAAACATTGTATTAATTTGGATACATTTAGTTCTCTTTTCTAGCTGTGTTTTTAATAGTATGGATATGTTTGATAGGAATTTAATATATTTGATCTATTAATTTCATAATTTGAAATATATTTTGGTATTTCAATATAATTTTTTATATGGTTTAAATTATTAAAAGTTTTCATAATTAATTCATGAAAAATAATTTAAAAAAGTCAACATTTTTAATAAAATAATATTTTCTACAAGTTAATACCACAATTTTTTTTTTTAAAATATTGCAATACAATATTTGTGACAACACGGAATAAATTATTATGATATATATATATTATTATTATTATTATTATTATTTGCAGCACAATTTACCATCACACCACATAGCAAATATGTGATGCAGGAATTCCATCACTAAGTTCATTGCAAAATGCAGGATGAATTTTGCGATGACTTGTTTATTGTCGCAAAGCACTCCAATGCGATTCGCAGCAAGACATGCATCACAAAAAATAGGGATGCTGATTGGCATCGCCATTTTTGCAACCAATTTGCAATGACCTAGTTTACGTCGTAAAATTTTTGCAATGCTGTCCATCGCATAACAATGGTGATGGCTTCATTTGCAACACTTTTCTTTTTGTTGCAAAAAACATTTTACAACATGATTTTCTTCATTTTGTGTCACAATCTCACGACGTGATGGCATTTTTTTTGTCGCAATTAAAAATAAAACCATATGTTTAAAATATTAGAACATCACACATCTTATTCTAAGCCATCACAGAATAAATTAAAGTTTTGGCATAAGAGTAACAATATTAAACTTTCACAATAAGTTTGAGTGGTCAAATATCCATTCACCCACTTCCAAATAAGGTGTGTCCGCTCAAATTGCAATCTGAGCAAATAACTCATGGATTGTTTTATCATTCACACCGGCCTGGAGGGAGTGAATTGGTAAGAGGCGTAGGAAAGAGTGCCATAGGTCCAGCTTTGGTGAATGAGTTTTGCCGTTGCATTTTCTCCTGCAGCGCCCATTGCTACATGCAATGGGTAGAAGTGGTCAGGGCATGGATGGGCCATTTTCGCATATGGGGCGTTCTCTTCATAGTGATTTACGTCTTCATACCTTTACATATATATACATACCAAATAAAAAATGTCAAAAAACGGGGTTTGTGACATAAATAATTGCAAAGGAAATGAATAATTTATATTAAGATACGAAATATTATATAACGGGGTTGAGAAGCATTTGCTGAAATTACTTACCTTCCATCAAGCAGAGCATCTTTGAGCCAAGAATCAAACCCTAAGGCCCAAGGAGCGACAGCACCATCGCGACCATTGTTCTTTCTAGGAATGTTGTGAGGAACGTTGCTCAAGTTGTGAGTCACACTACCAGAGCCAAGAATAAGAACACCTTCATCTGGGAGAGGGGCCAGAGCCTTTCCCATGTTATAGTGATAAGTAGCGTCTTCATTGGATTGGATGGAGAGCTGGCACACAGGGATGTCGGCCTCTGGGTGCATGAGAATGAGAGGCACCCATGCCCCATGATCAAGCCCCCGATTTCTATCTTCTCCAACATTTTTGAACCCTGATTTCACCCGCAACTCCTTCACCCGCTTTGCCAATTCCGGCGCTCCCGGTGCTGGGTACTCGAGCTATTATTCCATATTTTAACAAACACAAAATTTATATATTAATGTACTGGCTAAAAAAATAATTTTATTTAGTATATTTCAATATTTTCATGTAGTATATGGGATATATAGTGGTATATATTAAAAAGAAAAAAGTTCAAAAATATTTTCCTCAAATTGGTGTTTTGAAGAAAGGACATAAATATTTATGACTAATTATGATACAACAAATGCCCTTTTAAATTTTGGAAATTAATTTTCCCTAGTAATGCATTGAGAGAGAGAGAGAAAGAGAGAGAGAGAGATGGTGTATGTTGAGACCTGGTAGAGGGATTTGGGATAATCATAGGAACCCAAGTCATAGATAGTGTTGTTGTGTTGGACAACATTGACGAGGGGCTCGTCGGTGTCCCAATGGGCCGAAACAACGAGTATGGCTTTGGGCCTTTGAGTCCAAATTTTATGCCGCCACGATTTTAAGAAACGCCTCGCCGGTATTGTGTCGTCTATGGCCAATAACGGCGATCCATGAGATATGAAAAACGTATCCATTAATTAGCCTGCACTTGCAAAGGGGAGAGGGGGGGGGGGAGGAGAGAGAGAGAGAGAGAGAGAGAAGCAATCGAGTTTGGATAACAAAATGCTTTGGGCCCGATGCAACTCCTTTATATACCCAAAGCATTTCACCTCTCTCTCTCTCTCTCTCTCCAGGGCGTCACCAGTTTCCTTTGTACTTTTAATTTATTATAATCTCTATGGAAATTTTAGATTGTCATATAAAAAAGGGGGAAAAAAAAATGATGGCAAGAGTGAAATAGGAATCCAGCCTCTTATGGTCAGCCAAACAGATCACATTCATGATCCATCATCATCAAATGAGGCCAACCATCCCCATTAACCAAACATGATATTTGGATTCACTGAATTTATAACTTTTTAGGGTTACAAGTACAGCTCATGTTAATTGAACCCAACAACACCTAATTGTATATATTACTTTTACTATGTATTCTAAAAATATGTATATGTAATTTATTTTATAAAAAATAGTATAATAATAAATCATTTTATTTAATTACTAGTATCATTTAAACCTATTGTAAGATATTTGTGTAACGTCAATTAATTCAAAGGCTGTATATCAGATTAATGAATAAAATTATTATAATAAATTTATTGTAATATGTCTATAAAATTTAAATTCCTAAATATATTACAAAAACTCAACACAATATTTAACTAAATAGCTCTGTATAGAATTAATTAATAAATATATTACAATAAAGTTATGAGTAATGGAAAAAAAAAACATTTATATGGGTTCGTAACAAGTTTATATAAAAAAAGATAAATTAAATTAAAAGAGAATTTGGATTAATGAATTATTCAAACTCATTAAACTTAATAACGACGGGGGATTGTATTAAACATTAATGAATTAATTTAATGGATAATTATGTTTTTTTTTTTTTAAATGCTTAGATTAAAGTATAATTTATAAGCAATTGTGACAGATTATTTGGTAATTTAATTTAGCCAGGTTGGTCCGATTAGGATTTACTGTAACTCGGGTTGATTTTCGATCCGGCTACAACATGATGGCGGGGCCAATTTCCGGACCGAAACCGGCCCATGCCCACCTCTAGCGGCACTACCAGAGGCAAGATTATGAACGCCTTCATCTCGGGGAGGTGCCCGAGTCCTGCCCTTGGATTGGACGGAGAGCAGGCACACGGGGAGGTCGGCCTCTGGTGCATGGGCATGAGAGGCCCCATACCCCATGATCAAGCCCCCGATATCATTGGCAGCTCCTTCACTCTCTTTGCCAATTCTGGTGCGGGGCATTGCAGTTAGAATTCCATATTTTAAAATCACAAAAATTTTATATTTTTGCACCGGCTAAAAATAAAATAATTTTATTCGGTATATTTCGATATTCTGGTATAGTATATAGGATATGTTGTGGTATACATTAAAAAGGAAAAAATATATAAATAGATTCAAAAAGCATTGTCCTAGAATTGGATTTTTGGAAAAAGTCACAAAAGCTATTTAAAATATTATAAAAATTATTTAAAATATTTATTTTCTAAAAATTATAATCTTTATCCTTTTTATTGCATGCCCCTTGGGGCTATATTGTACTCTGTGTGATATAAATTTATGATTTCGTGATGGGCAACATGACTTGAATTCGACGCAAGATACAGGCACATTTTAATAATCGCCTATTTAGATTTAATAAACCATCCACCGAAAATAACTAGTAATTGATATTTAAAATTTAATAAAATATCATAAAAATGTTTTATAATAAGTAAGGCATCTCTTTTCATCTTGTGACAAATGGGAATGGGGAGAATTAATTTCTAAAAGAAATTATACCCCGAATATTTTCAAAATGCGATACATCTCATGAGAAAGAGAGCAAAACTCATGAAGTATAGGAGGGAATGATGTCCCTAATTTTTCAGGAATATCAGTACAACTATCACATACTTTGTGAACAAAAAGTACACGATGCACTAAAGTATGCCAAATTAGAACTTGGCACTCTCAGATAATGTGGAACCCAGAATGCGAGAAAGCTACATCATAGGAGAGAGTTGACACAAGCTTCGCTGAGTCGATATCAAGGATAACTGAGAAGAACTTTCTATAATTTAGGAGAAGAAGTCCCAATCCGACATCACAAAACTTGTGGTAAAAGGATGTGATACCCCGATATTAACCGTAAATCCACAGACTTATTGTCACGACCCAATTCCACCTCCTCTCTGAAACTTCATTGGTGACGGACTCTCTGAGTCTTACCAGGACTTAGTCACTTACATAGGTAACATAAGACATGCTAAAGTAATATATCTTTTTTATTTTTTTCCATCGCTATAAATTACAAAAGTTTTCTATACATGATAACATAACGGAACTTCCACTAAAGATGCTATCCACAACAAGAATATCTCTACATGATCAGCTAATTCTCCTTGGATTGTGTTCTTGCAGAATTTGGAAATAAATTTTTAATGTGAGCTTGACTGCCTAGTTTCCGTGTGTCCATGTGTGAAAAAGTTTTCTCCGTAAAGTTTTACAAAAAAACTTTCAATTTAAATGCAATAAATATTAAATAACAATATACACAAAACAGTAATAACAATAACACATTTCACAAATATAGTACTGGTCGTCAGTAACAACCCGATTCCACCTTATACCTCCTCATAAGTATGGTCTCCTTATCCCTCCAAACAGGAGGTCCATTTCTAGAAAGACCTATTAGTCTCTACCTCATTAAGTAGACAAACCTCCTATTCACATAATGAGCTGCTACCAATATGTATTTCGACATTTTGACAAAGCCCTTATTTGCTTGACCAATCTCCAACATACCGACTTATATAATAATCACAAACACATGCATTGATTGGATATGAAGTAGTAGTAAATCATGATAGTTATGCATAAAAAGATATATAAATATAATGAATACTCACCTCAAAGAGTTGTCTTAATTAGAAATTCAATCAAGTGACTCGTTTTCTTAATACAACACCTCTCTCTTTTTTCTTTTCTTTTTCTCTCTTTTTCTCTTTTCGTTCCCTCTTTCTTCTCTCTCTCCTCTCTCTCTTAGTCGAATTGTTGTGGGAATGGAAGGGGGAGGGGTATTTATAGGTATAGGTGGAGTTGATGATTTAGCACTTGGGCTCCTAAAGTGATGACACGTGGCAAGAGAATTGATATGTGTATGGGCACATGTCACACGGTGGCATGTAGGTTCAAGGCGGCGGTAAGGCTGTTGAACTTGAGGTCAGGTGCAATGTACTTTCATTCAGGTTACATAATATTCAGGCACCCAGCACTTGGCACTTATTTTCGTGTAATGTCATCTAAATAAATATCTTTACGTTATTTTAATATCCATTTACTTAAAAATTATGCATAAATAAGAAAATATCCTCATTTGAATTCAATAAAAATGGTTTTAAGACCTAATTCTTTAAAGATAAAAAGTCAACTCTTCTTTCTATGAAGAAAATTCGCAACGTCTAATTTTGATAGATTTTATTTAAAGGGTTAACAACTTAGAAAAATTCTAAAAAAAATTGGTTTTAATCTAAGTGATATGGGTATTTAGTTACCAGCGAGATAGTCAAATCTAGAGTTTCAACATTCTAAATACCCAATTTCGTATTTCTTTCACTTGTTGCATTATCATTTCACTATTAATAATGCTACTAGATTGGGGTATGTGATACCCATAAACTATACTCATTTTAGAGGAGATCCTGACACTCGCCAAACTAGAAATAAGATCAGAGGACTCATTAGTGTTCAACTTATAAAATCTTGAATGAGAGGGAACCCATTTTATCTAGTAGCCTGAGTGAGGAGGGGGTTGAGACCCACCGACAAACACCAGCCACCCATCCTGGGAGTAACTCGAGGCAATGATAGCAATACTTTCTGGGTGAGAAAATGATATCTTCAAAAGCACTCTTACAGTGAGTTTTCCAAATGTTCCAAAGTGTATACACAAAACAGATAAACCATGGAAGGTCCTTGTGGAAAGCATTACACTAGCAGTTATGAACCAAACAATTATTCATCGGTAGCCTACCCAACATCGTCTAAGATAGGGATGGCAATATCCGATCCGAACCGGTGGATATCCGAAAAATCCGATCAGTCGGATCGGGTTTTTTTTTTTTTAAAAAAATCAGTTTCGGATCGGATTAGAGTCGGATTTTAGAATAAAAATAATCGGATCGGTTCGGATTCGGATTTAAATTATAAATTACCCGATTCGATCTAATCCGATTATAATTTATAATAAAATAAATTTTTATTATAATATTATATTATTAAATTAAAAAAAAAAATTAGGGTTAACTGCATCCCACCGCACCCATTCTTATCACTTTCTTTTTCCCACAGCCGTATAACAACAGCTTCTTCTTTCCTTCGTTTGCTTCACTATCACTTCACACTCGCCCCTTCATCTCATCACTGTCTATCGCCATTGCCTACGCCATCCCCTCCGTTTGCCATCACCGATGTCAGATCCAGAAGACTGTGTTGATGCCATCCCCTTCGTTCGCCATCGCCAACACCAGAACCAGAAGACTGTGGCGACCTTCATCACCTTCATCAACCGTGCCGACCTCCATTACCTTCATCGACTGTGCTGACGCCAAATCTAAAAGATTTTGTTTCTCACTCTTCACCATCACCAACAATAGTTACGACGACTTTAGAAGTTTAGATTCTTTGGTTATTGAACGATTTCTTTTTTCCTTTTATTAACCCTAATTGATCATCCATTTTTTTTCCTTTTATTTTTTTATTTTTCCTTTTATTTTCTCCTTTTTGGTGATAACTTCAATTTTTTTCCCCAAATGATCATCCAATTTTTTTTTCTTTTTATTTTGCTCAAATTTTCAAGATTTTTAGCAGATCTGGAAAATTATCTAAATGAACTAAAGATTCATTTTTCAAAACTTGGGAAGATTTTAGTCAGATCTGGAAAATTGTCTAATTACGGCCAGCTTTTTTTTTTTTTAATTGGTTAGAAAATTACTGGCAGTTATTAATCACCCAAAAAGTAGAAAGAAAAAGATTACCAAATTTGAATTTGTTTCCAAAAGATTTCATGTGTCATAACTGGTGGGTTGGAATCCAAAGCCCAAAGCCCAAAATTATGAGCAATCCCATAAATTGCAATTGTGTGTTAATTGTTTCCATAGGATTTAAAGGGTGCGCTGCGTATGAATCACTTTGCCTTATGAGCAATCCCAGAAATTGCCCAAAGCCCTGCACACTGCATTGCTTGTCCAGAAATTGCCCTGCACACTGCGCACTGCATTGCTTGTCCAGAAATTAATGATAATTGCAATCATCTGTGTTAATTGTTCATTACATTGCTTGTCCAGAAATTTCATATTTTTATATTGGTTTTTATTTTTAATATAGTGTTACAATTACATTTAAATATTTTTATTAAAATTAACTAAACCTCCTGAGCAAATTTAGTTTGATGTGAATGCTGCAAAAAGATGATATTGTTCATTACATTGTTTAAATTATGTTATGGACTAATCTCATTTTATTTACTTTATGTTATGCAGTCTGCACTGAACTATGGATTCAATTCCTTCATCTTCATATGATTTAATAGCTTCAAATCCCAACGAAGATGCTCCATTTACAATCCCAACAGCTGTTGATGGGACAGGTACTCCGACTGCAACTTCCACTGAAATTTCTACCTCTAATTATGAGGGCAAACATAAAAGTTCAGTTGTTTGGAATCATTTCTTAAAAGAGCAGATTAATGGGGAATGAAAGACAACATGTAACTATTGTAAGAGTAAAAGGCAAAATACTGATATAAGACAAAAAATTTTGATGATGAATAAAAGAGAAAATATTGGTGGTAGTGCAAGTATGAGCAATTGTGTTTTTGATGAAGTTATGTCGAGGAGAGAGCTTGCAAAAATGATTGTGATGCATAAGTATCCATTGTCAATGGTTGATCACATCTGGTTTAAGAAGTTTGTTAACAGTTTGCAACCAATGTTTAGCATTCCTACTCGCAATACTATTAAAAAGGATATCATGAGTATTTACAAGGAGGAAAAGATGAGAACAAAAAAAGAACTTTTTCAAAATGATAGTAGGATTGCAGTTACTACTGACATGTGGACAGCATATCATCAAAAAAGGGGATACATGGCAGTGACTACACATTACATTGATCTATCATGGAATTTGCAAAGCAAATTATTAAGGTATTGAAATCTAACCTTTTTAAATATCTTTAGAAATAAATTTAGTTTTATTTATTAACTTCTTGTAATTTTATTCTTATAGGTATTGCTATGTTCCACATCCTCATGATCGAGATGTCATATGCCAACAATTGATGAAAACATTTCTCGATTGGCACATTGATAGGAAAATATCAACGGTAACAATGGCAATTGCTCCTCCAATGATTTTGCCATAGAGTTGTTATTCAAAGAATGCATTGTGGAACACTCATGCTAAATGGTATGTTTTTTCATATGCATTTTTATGCACATATATTGAATTTAATTGTGCAAGATGGATTGTCTATGATTAGTGATTCAATTTCTAAAATTCGGGATAGTGTTCAATTTTGGTCTGCAACACCGAAAAGATGGCAAAAGTTTGAAGAAATTGCTGTTTTTGAAAATATGTCTGTTACGAAAAAATTATCTCTTGATGTGAAAACACGTTGGAATTCAACTTATTTGATGCTTGAGATTGCTTTATCATATAAAGCTATTTTTATGAGTTTGATGCAACATGAACCAAAATATAAGTGTTTGCCAAGTGATGAAGAGTGGGATATTGCTAGGATGGTTTGTGAGAAGTTAAAGAAATTTTATACTGTGACAGAGATATTTTTTGGTACTAGTTATGTGACTGCAAATATTTGCTTCCCAAAAATTTGTGATATTAAGTTGTCATTGATGCAATGAGCAAGTGGGGTTGAGAATGAGATCATTACTATAATGGCAAAGACAATGTTGCAAAAATTTGACAAATATTGTAGTAAAACTCATGCTATTTTGGCCGTGGCTATTGTATTAGATCCAAGGTACAAAACTTTGATGTTTAAGTACTATTTTTAGAAATTTTATGGGAATAAGGCAAATGAAGAAATTGAAAATATTTTGCATGTATGTCATGAGTTGTTTGTTGAATATGAAAGAAAATACATGGTGATGGTGAATCATGAATCTTATTCATCTAGCATTGCAAGCACATTAGTTTCGATAGATGAATTGGAAGATTTTGATGCATATGCTGAGAAAGAAATGGAAATTGATTTAAGAAAAAAGTCAAAATCAGAATTGGATGATTTTTTTGAAGAGCGAGTGATTCCAAGAAAATCAAATTTTGATATATTGTAGTGGTGGAAACAAAATGGTGGAAAGTATCCTATATTGCATAGAATGACAAAAGATATTTATGCTATTCGTATTACCACAGTGGCTTCTGGCTCTACGTTTAGTACAGGTGGTTGAGTGATATCTCCTCATCGAAATAGACTTCATTACACAACTGTAGAAGCTTTGTAATGCAGTCAAAATTGGTTATTGACTCAATATCTAGGTATGTTTCTAAACTAAATATTTAAATGTTCTCGATTAATTAATATTTGATTTATTATATTTTAATATTTGTTTCAACTTTTTTTTTTTAAAGAAAACGAGTCGAAAGCTCATCTTGAAGCCATACAACCATTGTCATTGTTGAATTAAGATCGAGAAGAAGATGGTGATGACGACTGTGAAATGGCTGAAGAGTTTCCTATTGCTGATTTCGTTACTTGAAATTTGTAACGTTGTTTTAGAAAAACTAATGTGTTTTGCTTTTCCTGAGTATTAAAAACATGCAATTTATTTTTATATTTTGTGTTGTGAGTTGTTTCTCACTTATATAAACATGAAATTTGTATACTTTGATTAATATTTGGATGATTTGTATGTTTTCTTTATGATTCTTGTGCTTGTATGTTTTTGTTTTGATTAATTTATTTGTTATTCCTTTGCTTACATGGTATAGATTTTGAAACAATTTTAAATAGATTAAGGTTTTTTTTTTAATATAGTTTTATTTGTTATTATGTTTTCCATTCTCGGGTCGGGTATGAATCGGATTGGATTTTTAAAAGACATGTAATATATTGGTTCGGATCGGGTTTTTAGAAAAAACCATAGGGTCGGATATGGTTTTCTATATTTTAACCCGAATCGGTTTAGGGTCGGATATGGATGTTGGAGTAAGAATTTAGGGTCGGATATGGTATTCATATGATCCGATCCATAACTGATCCGTTGCCATCCCTAGTCCAAGAGAGGGAGGATATATGAATAATCCATTCCCAAACCTATTTAATTAAGGCACAATTTCGGAATAAATGAGTGCATGTTTCCAAAAACTCCTGACAAAGTGGGCAATAAGAATACAAGCTTAAGATATAATACACTTAGAGACTGTTTGGGATTATTTAAACTGCTTATAAGCATTTACTACTTATAAGCAGTTTTTTTAACTTATAAGTCCATTTTAGTTTTTTCAAAAAATAAGTTGTTATCTGTTTAAATAAATGTTATTTAAAATTAATTAACTGTTTGGTAAAATGAGTACTTATGAATTATATAAAAAAGGGAAAAAGCCATAGTGGATATAAGATATGGTATGATTGTAATTTTTGTTAAATACAAAAGGGTAAAAATATATTTTTATTGGTCAAATAGCTTATTTTAGTTGTATTTAAAAACAACAAAATGAAAAAACTAATAGGAAGAGTTTATTTTTTTTTGCTTATAAGCATTTTTAGACTTATAAGTATTTTTATAAATTTTAGTTATTAAACGGTTATAATTTTAATTTTGATTTAAAAGATAGTTTGACCAATTTATAAGTAATTTCAAACACCCTCTTAGTCAAGTGAGTAATGCAAGATTAGCTTTAATGAGGGGTATACCTGTTTGTGGATCAAATGATGCAACCACCCACCTTGACTGCATTAGTGATGTATATGTAGGATTGAAACTGCAAGGCCATGTTAATACCTTCTTTTGCACTTTTAAATTTCTATCATCCTTATAAATATTTTATTAGTGGAAATTGTGTTGTTTTTATTAAAATCCAACAAATATTGATTATTTTATAATGTAAAACGTATAGAAATATCCCCTAAACTTAGATTAGAATACAAGCAGACCCCTAAACTTTTAAAAAAATATAAAATACTCCTGTCAACTATGAAAATATGGAAAGTTAACCATTTTGTCTATGATCATTTACTTTTAGTATTAAAGTAACAAAAAATTAAAAATATAATTTTTTATATAAAAATATTGGATACATATTTTTTCAGTGAATTAAAATAATAAAAACATTTATATTTCTCTCTTTCTCTCTCTCCCTTGTCCCTTCCACAACCAAACAATCTCTCTCTTCAACTTTTGCCATGATCTCTCCTTTTGTCTCTCTACATGTCTCTCAAACTTTACATCTTTCCCTGTTAAGTTTAGAGTTTCGAACTCACCACCTATGACAGTCGAAGGAAAAATTGAGGCCAAAAAGGAGAAAGAGAGATACAATGAATATACCTAATTAAATTTTTAGGTTTAATTAATTGAATCGAACTGCCCCTGATTTATATGATTAGGTTTACTTAATCTGAATTTGTACTTTCACTATATATTTTAATAATATATATAAATACATAATTTAATTTTTTAAATTATTATAATAGTATACATCATTTCATTTAATCATTGCTATTACTGAAACATATTGCAAAAACTATGTATAAGATCAATTCATTCAAAAGTCATAATAAACAACATATATAACATGGTTTTAATTATGAAAATGTTATTTTATTTTTAAAAGATTTATAATTTAGGTCTAACCTATAAATTTAATTTGAACCTTAGGTAAATTGTTCCATAGGTTCAAGTTGATGTTCAAATTAAAAGGCAAAATTTTACAATAACAAATCTAAATACCCCTACTTAAAGGTAGTTCAAAGATTATTTGGATAAACTTTTGCCCATTTTCTCAAATTTGGCATGCAAAATTGAAATACAATCTTGAAGGGGATGAATAGGTTGTATGCTACTTTTTCAATGGTTTGGAGATTTCTCAGATTATTGAAAATAAAGTGATGAATGAAAGAAAAACAGAGCACACCTAATTTTTATACTGGTTCCACCAAATCTAGTATACGTGCACTCTTATACTCCACCTGGATATTCACTATTTGTAATCCAAATAGTATAACAAACTTGCTTTTAGATACAAAACAAACTTTTATAATGTTCTCTCACAGGTTATTTCTCTCTTTAAACCTCAAACCAAGAAAATTCTCCTTGGTTTTTGAACTTTTAGTACAAGAGGAGAAAAAATGTTATCATAAGTGAAGTTATAACTTTAGATACAACAAATTTGAAACTCATAAGGAGAATTTACATAATGAACAGAAAACAGAGTATATCGTGTGAAGCTCAGAGTATTATAAATGTCCAGAATGTTCAACACTTCATTATTTTTCCTAACTTCCTTGCCTTCTTCTTCTTCAATGCTTGTATTTATAAGGTGATAAAATTCAGTATTTATAGTAGATGGTGACTTGAAATTTGAACGTTGATCCGCATTGAATGTCTTCACCAAACGATCAGTTTTTGAATTAATGCTCACAGCTTTGTTCAGAAATAGCTGTTGAAGTCCTTGTGTTGACATTACTATTTCCTTTTGTCGACATGGTTGGCAAAAAAAAAATCATTTATATGTTCAATAGATTCAACTTGCTATTCGATATACTAAGCTGAGAGATTTCTATCACTCATGTCAACATCTTAATGCCCCTATGTTGACATCACATAGCTTGTTGAATATATTAAGTCAGGTGTTGGACATATTTCTTTCTAAATTTTAAGACGTGTGTAGATATCTTACTTTGCTTTTGTCGACATAATTCTTTAGGTGTTCTTTGTCCATTGTGTCGACATCCTGAACTCTAGTGTCAACATCTAGTCTTTATGTTCTATGTTAGGTTAAAATATGTGTCGACATCATATTATCTTTGTGTTGGCATCTAGTTTTCTTATGCATTTTGTGTTTGTTCTAAATCATGTGTCGACATCATAATTCGTTTGTGTCAACATTTGGTCTTTTGTATGTTCTGTAAGTGTTAACATTGTAAAGTCTCGTGTCGAAATCTAGTCTTCTATATGTTCTATGTTCACACGTCAACATCCTGATTTGTTTGCATTGACATTCAGTAGTGTTGAATGTTCTAAGTCATGTGTTGGACACTATTCATCTTAATTTCTAAGGAACGTATCGACATGCTAATAATTCGTGTTGACATCTGGTAGTGAATAGTGTTCTAAACTATGTGTCGACATATGTAAGCGGTGGTGTATAACTAGCCATGTGTCAACAAGATGGTGTCGACATGTCTATGTGATATATGACTAGCCATGTGTTGACACGTTATAAGATAATGTTGACATATTCACCCAATGTTTCAGAACATGCTTATGTAACTCTATAACTAGTTTGAACTTCACTACAAAAAAACACGATTTTAGTGACGGAATTTAGCAACAAAAAATATTCGTCGCTATTTAGCGACAAAAACTGAAGTCGTCGCTAATTAGCAATAAAGTTTGCGACGAAAAAATTTTCGTGGCAAAATTAGCAATAAACTAGATTAGCCATGAATTAATTTTGTCACTAAATTCATGGCTAATTAACCACGAATGAATTTTTGTAACTAAATTCATGGTTAATTAGCAACGAAAGTAAATTTCGTGGCTAAATTTTGCCATGAATTATGTTGTTCATCGCTAAATTTAGCGAAGAAACTATATCCATCACTTATTAGTGACAGATTACCTTTTCATCACTAAATTTAGTGACGGATTATTTTTTCGTTGTTAATTTAGTGACGGATTTATTGTTCATCTCTAAATTTAGCGACGGACACCCGAATTCGTGACTAAAGTCGTCACTAATTAGTCACAAAAAAACATTTGTTGCTAAATTAGTCGCTAATTTTTACTTAGATATTCGTAACTAATTTCATGACTAAATTCTTTTTATACTCTATTATGAAATATTTTCAACCGTGTCTCCCTTCTTAATCTTTTCTGTATAAGAAAATCGAGTTGAATACATATCAAATATTATAATTCTCACTGAATTGATAACTTTTGACAATAAATAATTCAGGAGTACAATAATAGAATTTTTGACAATCAAATACTAATATATACAATAGTAGAATTTTACTTATATAAGCATATATTTTATATTTGTACTAAATGCAAGAGTACAACGGGTATCAAACAATTCTTTTAAAGATTAGATAAAGAAAACTGTATTTATTGAAAATATTATCAATCATAATCTTTAAAAAAATTACAATTTTGGTTATAAATTTTTAAAAACTACTTTTACATTGTTTATTTTATCCCAAATAGTTTATTTATTATTAAATTCATTGAAAATGGTAAAAAAAAAAATTTCGTTGCAAATTTTATTGCAAATTTAGCCACAAAAATACAAATTCATCGCTAATTTAGCGATAAAAATAATTATCAATTGTTAATTTAGCGACGAAATTTGAAATCCGTTGTTAAATTTAGCGACAGATTACTTTTCTGTCATTAAATTTAACGACAGAATTATTGTTCGTTGCTAAATTTAGCGACGGACTTCCGAATTTGTGGCTAATGTCATTGCAAATTAGCAACAAAAAGTATTCGTCGCTAATTAAGGAATTGATTTTTATTTAATATAATTTTATATTTTTATTAAGTATAATTTTGTGTTTTTATTAAATATAATTTTGAAATTTTATAAATATAATTTTGTGTTTTTATTAAATATAATTTTGTATTTTTATTGAATATAACTTTATGTTTTTATTAAATACAAATTTGTATTTTTATTAAATATAATTTTGTGTTTATATAAAATATATTTTTTATCTTATATTTTTATTAAATTAGGGTATTTATTTTTTTTAAATATAATTTTGTATTTTTATTAAATATAATTTTATATTTGTATTAAATATAATTTTTTAATTTTATTAAATATAATTTTGTGTTTTTATCAAATATAATTTTGTAATTTTTATTAAATATAATTTTGTGTTTTATTAAATATAATTTTGTATTTTGTATTTTTATTAAATAAGGGTATTGATTTTTATTAAATATAATTTTGTAATTTTATTAAGTATAATTTTGTATTTTTATTAAATATAATTTTATATTTTGTATTTTTATTAAATTAGTGAATTATATTTTTAATAGAAAGAGTTAGAAAGAAAATAAAGAAGTAAAAAAAAAAAAAGTGCATCAGATAACTTAATGTGACATAGTGGTTGAGAGTACTCTAAACATCCTCTTGAACCCAGGTTTGAATCTAGGTAAGAGTTCATTTTTTGTAAAAAATAAATCAGCAAGGGGCGTGGGTATAGGCGGGTTCATGTACAGGCGGACGGGGGCACGGGCACGGGCACGGGCGGGTATGGTACGTGCATGAGTAGGCAAACAGCGGGGGCCGGAGCGGTGGGTGCGTGCACTGGCAGGCAGGGGTGGGTGGATGAAAGGATTTTAAAAATAAAATACTAAATTTAGCAATGGATTAGCACATGTTCTGCAAAAAATAATTCAACAAGGGGCGTGGACATGGGTAGGTTCGTGTGCGGGCAGGCGTGGTATGGGCATGGGTGGGCAAGTAGCGGGGGCCGGGGTGGTGGGTGCGTGCGCTGGTGGGTAGTGGCGGGTGAGCGGAAGAGTTTTAAAAATAAAATGCTAAAATTTGGCGATGGATTTTGAAATCTATCGTTAAATTTAGCCATGTATTTTTAAATCTGTCGCTAAATGTAGTCACGGATTTGGAAATCCGTTGCTAAATTTAGTCACGGATTTGAAATCCGTTGATAATTCGGCCACGGATTTGGATATCCGTCGCTAAAGTCGTTGCTAATTAAGGAATTGATTTTTATTAAATATAATTTTATATTTTTATTAAATATAATTTTGTATTTTTATTAAATATAATTTTGTAATTTTAATAAATATAATTTTGTGTTTTTATTAAATATAATTTTATGTTTTTATTAAATATAATTTTGTATTTTTATTAAATATAATTTTGTATTTCTATTAAATATAAATTTTTATTTTATATTTTTATTAAATTAGTGTATTTATTTTTATTAAATATAATTTTATGTTTTTATTAAATATAATTTTGTGTTTTTATTAAATATAATTTTGTACTTTTATTAAATATAATTTTATTTTTTTATTAAATATATTTTTTTATTTTTCTATTTTTATTAAATTAGGGTATTGATTTTTATTAAATATAATTTTATAATTTTATTAAGTATAATTTTGTGTTATTGTTAAATATAATTTTATATTTTGTATTTTTATTAAATTAGTAAATTGTATTTTTAATGATCAAAGTTAGAAAGAAAATAAAGAAGTAAAAAAAAAAATATACATCAGATAAGTTAATGTAACATAGTGGTTGAGAGCACTTAAAACATAATTTTGAACTCAGATTCGAACTTGGGTAAGAGCATATTTTCTGTAAAAAATAAATCAACAAGGGGCGTGGGTATGGGCTGGTTCGTGTACGGGCGGATGGGGGCACGGGCAAGGGCGGACGTGGTGCGAGTATGGGTGAGAAAGCAGTGGGGGCTGGGGCAGTGGGTGCGTGCGCTGGCGGGCAGGGGCGGGCGTGGGTATGGGCGGGTTCGTGTGCGGGCAGATGGGGGCACGGACAAGGGCATCGTGGTGCGAGCATGGGCGGTAAGCAGCGGGGGCCAAGGCGGTGGTTGCGTGCTCTGGCAGGCAGGAGTGGGTGGACGGAAGGGTTTTAAAAATAAAATGCTAAATTTAGTGACGAATTTCCATCGCTAAATTTAGTCACGGATTTTCAATCCGTCATTAATTTAGCCACGGATTTTGAAATCCATCGCTAAATTTAACAACGGATTTGAAATCCGTTACTAAATTTAGTTACGGATTTTGATATCCGTCGCTAAATTCGTCGCTGATTAAGGAATTGATTTTTATTAAATATAGTTTTGCGTTTTTATTAAATATAATTTTGTGTTTTTATTAAATATAATTTTGTATTTTTATTAAATATAATTTTATGTTTTTATTAAATACAAATTTTTATTTTTATTAAATATAATTTTGTGTTTTTATTAAATATAATTTTGTATATTGTATTTTTATTAAATTAGGGTATTGATTTTTATTAAATATAATTTTGTAATTTTATTAAGTTAAAATTTGTATTTTTATTAAATATAATTTTATATTTTGTATTTTTGCTAAATTGGGCAATTGTATTTTTAATAGTAAAAGTTAGAAAGAAAATAAAGAAATAAAAATAAGGTACATTAGATAAGTTAATGTGGTATAGTGGTTGATAGTACTGAAAAATATCCTCTTGAATCCAGATTCGAATCTGGGTAAAAGCACATTTTTTGTAAAAAATAAATCAACAAGGGGCGTGGGCATGGGCTGGTTCGTGTGTGGGCGGACGAGGGCATGGGCAAGGGCGGACATGGTGTGGGCATAGGTGGGCAAGCAGCGGGGGCCAGGGCGGTGGGTGCATACGCTGGCGGGTAGGGCCTAGCAGGTGGGCGGAAGGATTTTAAAAATAAAATACTAAATTTAGCAATGGATTTTAAAATCCGTCACTAAATTTAGCCATGAATTTTCGAATCGGTCGATAAATTTAGCCACGGATTCCATAATTCATCGCTAAATTTAGTCACGAATTTTCAAATCTACTACTAAATTTAGCCATGGATTTGAAATCTGTCGCTAAATTTAGCCATGCATTTTGATATCCCCCGCTAAATTTAGTCACAGATTTTATCTCCGTCACTAAATTTAGTTACAAATTTTAAATCCGTCGCTAAATTTAGCCATGGATTTCAGAATCTATCACTAAATTTAGTTACGGATTTCAGAATCCGTCGCTAAATTTTTGCGACGTGTTATTAGCAACGAAAATTTTTTCGCCGCTAAACAAATTAGCGACGAATTTTTTTAAAATTTCTGTCGCTAAATCTGTTGCTAAATTCGTATTTTTTTGCAGTGCTTATTTACTTAGTAATAATCATTTAAGTAAATTAAAATGTAAAAACTCAAATATATACTTCAAATATTGCATGTAAATAAGGAAATTCCACCATTTGGATTCAATAAAAATTATTTCAAACTCAATTCTTTAAAAATAAAAAGTTAACATTTGAATTGATTTTCGATTTCACATTGGGCGAGTTTTATTCGAAGGGTTAATGATTTATAAAAATTCTGAAAAAATAGGTTTTAACCTAATTGATATATGAGAAAAGAATATCGTCATTTTTTATTATCATTTTCATCATATTTCAAACAGCTATATTTTCAAATATTTAGTCTTTGGGGAGTTGGTCAAACCTGAGTTTTTAATATTCTAGGTTACTTATTTCCCATCCATCTTATTTGCTTGAATAGCACTATTTTCCAACTATTGATAATGAGTTACTTCTCCTTATTTGGACCTGTTCTTCAATGATCATTTACTTTGTGTCGACTAACTTTACGTATTTTGTCCATACATATTACTACCTTTTTCTTTTAGTGAGTCGACTGTTCCTTATGATTCAGCTAACAGTCTTCAAATTCTTTCGTTAGTCAAACTAATTATGTTTATCTCTAAATTTTTTCCTTAATCAAACTTATTATGTTTTGCTAATTATCAAAATCTATAAATATGTTAACAATAATTCAATAATGTATATTATATATAGAGAGGTAAAAATATTTTCAAATAAAGGGTAAAAAATAACCCTTTTGAAGGGATTAAAAATATTATTCCCTTTTAAAATAAATTATCAAATTAAATTGAAATGTTTTCTTTTATAGAGGAAAAAGTGGAATTTGATTTTTTTAGAAAGAGAAAATTTGTGATGATCTACTATTCAAGCATGAAGAATATAGTATGCACAATCTAGAGGGGGTGAATATGTTTTTCTAGACTTCTGGGTTTTTCTAAATTTTAAAGAAATATTGATCGAAGAATAGGAAAATTGACTCTTAAGTTATAGTGATTCCACTCTCCCTAGTATACATCCACTCTTAGATTTAATCTGAATTTTCAAATCCACTATTTTTTCAAGAATAGTACAACTAACTAACTTACACAGATGTTAGTTGAAATTTACAGTATTTCTTTCAAACACAACCCACTATATTTGTATATGTGCTAGTATACCTCATATGTTTCACCCAAACACTTAATTTTCATACCACAAGAACCCTCTTTCTTGATCTTTTATAGTGATTTACAAGTGAAACAAATTTACCATAGTGAAGTTTTAACTTCAAATAGATTGTTAAAGTTCAAAGAACATAATACCATAAAAAGAATTTTTTTGCTTAGACGTTATTCTTAGATCTTTGTTGCTCAATTGTTTTAGATGTTTATTTCTTCATTGAAGTGTTGTATTTGTATAGTGAGGATAAAAAAGCCATTGAGTTTCAATAAATGTATCAAACATAGCCATTGAAGGTAGTTGAGGGTCATTTAATCTTCAACAACTTTTTTACAGGTACTACTCATTACCCACATCGAGTTGACTCATTCTTCCTTCAGGTCTACTTGTGTTTTGTACTCTATAAAGTCCATACTAGTATAGCTTGACTCATATGTATCCCAAGTTGACTTGTGATTCATTCTACTTAAGTATTTTCACTTTGGTACTCACTTCAGGTCAACTTGGGCTTCAATCCTCTTATTTTTTCATTTTGTTGCTCATGCAAGTCAGCTTGTATATGCTTTAGGTCAACTTATGCAGGTGCTCTGTAAAGTTTAGGCTTGAGCAAGTCAACTTATGCAATTGTCAGGTTGATTTGTGTTCAATGACACTTAAACTTTTCCCTGTTATGCATATATATAGGTAAACTCTTATTATGCTTAGGTGGACTTATGCTTAGGTGGACTTATGTTTATTGACATTTAAGATTTCCTCTGTTCTGTGTACATGTAGGTCGACTTCCATTTTGCCTAGGTCAACTTGTACTTGAAGATATTTAAATAGTTTTACTTTAGTGCTCATATAGATCAACTTGTGTTTTAGCTTTTCTTAAATTTTCTTAAGTCAAGCTTATACAAGTTGACTGAGTCTCATGTTAGGTCAACTTAGTATCATAATGAGTCAATTAAAACTTTAGCTTTTCATAAATAATTCTAAGTGTTGATATGACAAATTGGCTTGTGATTTCATCAGATTAACTTGAAGTTATGCAATTTCACTGATTATTTAATTCTAAGATGTGCAGGTTGATTTAAAGATAGTATAGGTTGACTTCTAATTTTTGATTGTTAGACTTTCGAATTTTCAACCGTTAGAGTTTTAAATTTTTGACTCTCAATTTTTTTATTGTTTAGCTTGACTTATATTATTGGCAGGTCGACTTATACTTAAACTTATACTTAATTTTTATTTTCCATTTGTTTTCCTAGTCGACTTATTTTCTTTGTCAGTTGACTTGTCTCACCTTACTATTCTGCATGGAAAGTTAATTGACAATAAACATTCTCATACTTATTTTAATTAGTTCCAAATTAATCTATCATAATTGTAACCTAATTTTGCTCATCATTAAAATATATTTTGTCAACAATCTTCTCATTTTCTATGATAACAAAACATTAAGTGACATTTTGAGAGGTTTTTAAATGTTTTAAGCATATCTCCTTCTTAATCTAACCTTAGTTCATTTTCAAAAGTTCTAGACTTGCTTTAACATAGCTCCCCTTAACCTATGCAATTCTCTCCTCCTTGATCCATTCCCTATGTATTACACACATTTTTCTTCCTCCGCCTTTTGTCTTTAGCAAAGAGGGTGACATAGAATTCATAGGAAAACAACAAAAAATCATATAAAAATATAATTTATGAACTCAACAGGCAAACTAGCTGGTATATAAAGGAATTAACAAACCAAGACATGTTTATAAAGATATTAAACTAAATACATAAGCCAATCTACATCCATTACTTGTCTAAAAATATGAAACAGAAGAAGTGATGTATACAAGCATAAATACATATCCAAATGAAGCAAATACATTCAGTTATATTGGATTTCTAAAGATGGTAGTTCAGTAAGTGGTATCTCTGCCTCTCTTTATGCCAAACAAAGCATCAACTTTGCATTCTGCCCTATCCAATTGCTCCTACAACCCAGAAAATTAACCTTACATTTGATTTTCCTTCCTATGCATGTAACCCCAAAGCATCTCTATCGTGATTGACTATGGGAGTGGCTCACCACCTGTGGTAGTCCTATGTGCTCTATCTTGTTGCCTTTAAAATATGGCTAATGCCTAGGGTTGAGATATGTTAAATTGCCCAGGCTTAGGTTAGGTAGGCTCATATGGTGTATGCTTAGTGGGTCTAGCATTAGGTTCTCCAGCTCTTTCTCCTTCCTCCTTATCATTCTTTCTTCTTTATACTCCATCCTTTAGAACCCATTTGGCTTTAGTAAGTGAGGAAGCTCCAATGCTATACTTTGGTTTCAAATCTACTCCAATTTCTCCACTATAATTTATCTTCTACATGGCTTGGAGATCATTGATTAGAGAAGGATATGAGAGGTTTTTACTTTTTGATTTGGATATGGCCATCATGTGAACTAAGACAAGGAAGTGAGGGTCAGGGTTTTTTCCTTGCATGATACAAGCCATAAGTCAAAGTCCTCTCTAATGATAGTGTGTGACAGCCTCCTCTTGGTCTTAACACATGAGTCACTATGAGATGCAAATAGTCTTTCATGGTATGTCTAGACTTGTGGCATTACTGTTCACAACTTCCAAATAAAGGTTTTTAAAGACCACTCTAGCATTCTTTAACAGATTAAAATCTATATACTCCTCACATTGATCATAGGGCACCCAGTTCTGACTATTTAATCTACACAATATACAAGGGGTAACTATAATCTCCACACCACCAAGATAGCTGTTGAATACACATTCTAGCAATGGTTGCCTATGTTAATCTCAGTCTCAGATGCATTGCCATGGCGACCTTTGATTTCTACTATGTTATTATAGAATAACGTAACTAATCTATCGTAGCATGTAGTGTTTGGATGAATGAGACTGTTTTGACATGATTGCCTAATGTAATCTCCATATGAAAACTCTATACTATCAAGAAAGTCCCAATCTAACAACTTAGAATAATTGATGGTTCTATAATAGAAATCTCTTCAAAGGACTTACTCTTCATTAGACTTTGGAAATCTTCGTGATAGAACTTGTTGGATTCTTGGTTCTCGACATTCTCACAGTCAAAGAGGGGTTTTCGAGGGAAGGGGAGGTGGAACTTAGAGAGAGATAGAGGATTCAAGATAGTTAAAATGAGTTTTTAGGTCGACTTAGGGTTAGAGTTAGTTTATATAAGGTCTCGAGTTAAACTATTGCAAGTTGACTTGTAGGGTGTCACAAGTTGACTTATTATATCCTGAACTACCTAATATGTAGTTTTTGAGCTACTACAAGTCGACTTGTAGGGAGAACAAGTCGACTCCTTAAGTCCTAACTAGCATTCAGAAACTAAAGTTCTAAGAGCAAGTCAAATGATATAAAGGATAGGTTGACTTAAGGTCTGGATATTTCAAATTTTAAGCTAACGCAAGTCAACTTATGAGAGTTATTAGTTGACTTGTTATGTTTTTAATGAAATCTAGAATTTTGAGTTATGAAGACAGGTTGACTTATATAATGGACAAATTGACTTGTTTCTCTCAAAATTCACTATTACTGTGGTTTGTTTGAACACAAGTCGACTTACACATTTTAACAAGTTGACTTGTTATTCTCATACTTTTATATTTCTGCATAGACAAGCAAGGATCAAACAAAATCATCAAACAAACATATCATATTAATTATTCATAGATTATTCTTCATAATTCATCATTCGTAATTCATTTCTTAAGCTATAAAATCTATTTTTGTCTAAGGGTTTTATGAAAATATTTATGATTTGTTTTTTTATTTTAATGTACTCAAGAATGACATTATTTTTCAGCGCATGATCTCTAATGAAGTGATACTTCACTTCTATATGTTTAGTTCTAGAATGATGAACTAACTTCTTTGTTAGGTTAATTGCATTAGTGTTGTCATATTTTATGAGAATACATTCTAAGTCTAATCTATAATCTTTTAATTATTTTATCCATAAGATTTGTGCACAACATTGTAGTAGTAGCATTCCGCCTTAGAGGTAGAAGTGACAATCCTATTTTGCTTTTTAGATGACCACGATACTAATATACTCTTAAAAAATTAGTAAGTGTCACTTGTGCTTTTCCTTTCTAACTTATAGCAAGCAAAATTTGCATCTGGAGAACCATGTAACAAAAAAGAAGAGTTCCTATTATACCATAATCCTAAATTGCATATCTTTTAAATACCTAAAAATCCCTTTCACAGCTGTTAAATGGGATTCCTTAGGATTGGATTGAAACATAGCACATTGGCATTCACTATATAAAATATCAGGTCTTGATGCAATTAGTATAGTAGTGAATCTATCATACTTCTATAAAGTTTAGATCACATTGATTTTTCTTCTTTATCTTTTTTAAACTTTACTGAGATGCTCATTGGAGTTACATTTTTTTTTTGCTTCACTAAGTCTAGATCTCTTAATGAGCTCTTTGGTCAATTTGGACTGACCGGTGAAAATTCTCTTTTTTGTTTGTTTTATTTGCGATCCTAAGAAATAATTTAACTCCTCCATAATGTTAATTTCAAACTTAGCATGCATTATCTTAGCAAATTTTTGACAAAGAATTTCATTTATTGTTTCAAATAATATGTTATCTATATAGATTTGAACTACTAGGATTTCTTTGCCTTTTCTTTTCATGAACAAGTTTGTGTCAACTTTAACTCTTTCAAAATCATTATCTATCAAGAAATTGCTAAATATTTCATACCAAACTCTTGGAACTTGATTCATATCATATAAAACTTTGGATAATTTAAACACATGATATGGATGCTTTGGATCTTTAAAGCTAGGGAATTGCTCTACATATTCTATTTTATTAATTAGACCATTTAGAAATGCACTCTTTATATCCATTTAGTATAACTTTAAGTTCACAAAATAGGAGAAGGCAAAAAGTAATCTAACTTTTTTTTTTTTTTAATTTTACTACAGGGGCATAAGTCTCATCGAAATTTATTCTTTTTTTTTTTTAACTATACCATTAAACTACTAATCTTGTCTTATTTTTATTTATGGTCCCATGTTCATCGGGTTTGTTTCATAAACCTGTTTGATTTCTATAACTGAATATTCTTTTAGTTTAAGAATTAAATCTCATATTTTGTTTCTCTCAAACTGATTTATTTCCTCTTGCATTGTTAATATCCAGTTTTCATCCTTTAAAGATTTATCTATATTTTTGGACTCTACATGTGAAATGAAGGCTATATACTCACATTGGTTTTGGATTGCTGATTTAGTGTTATGGACCTAAGACAAGTTATGAGAAAAGTTGGGGTAAGACTTTGATGAGCAATAGCAAGGCAAAAGTCCATAGGTACCATTGAGCGAACTACACAGGCCACTACACATGTAGGCAGCACATACACATGACACTTAAGCAATGAGCACCCTTATGTCATCACCCTGCCACACACAAGGAGAAAAGGTCCAGAGGAAGCATGACACTTAGGAATCCCAAAAGACACAAGAAAGTACATAGAAGTGGAGTCAGGACCAGCTATGGCTTGTAGAACCCATGCCAACAAGCGCGCCAAGGTGTCTTACACGAAAATTGGTTCTTTAGGAGTCTCAAGCAGTTGCAATGTAAAGGAGGATATGACTCAAACAATCAAGATAATTAAGGAAAAGGCTTTAGATAACCAAAAATCACCTGAATTGGAGAAGATATGCTTAGTGAAGTCGAGAGCCCTAGTAGAGCATGAGACAAAACCTTATCCAGATCTCGATTCTTTAGGAGCCCCATTCAATCATAAAGCAATTGAAGCTCTGACATAAGCAATTGAGAAGAATGGAAAAAAAGGCTCATAGAAACCAGAGGATGTGAAGAAAAAAGGCTCATGAAAAAAGGCTCATTAAAGATTTAACATCGAGCAATATGATCAGTCACTGGGTAGATGAGTGCAAAAGTGTTCTGAAACCCAAGAGGGCTCTAAGAATGTGAAAAATACTGCAAATACACTGGAGCAATGCCTGGGCAAGAAGAAGAATCCATCGAGCACTTAAAATATAAAGAAAAACCCTAGTTTGCATGAGTATTCGACTAAGGAGATGGGCTTTGCGACCAGGGCGCTAAACCAGGAGCTGAATACTAATCATAGAAGAGTTCTAGAGCAATTAGGGAACTCTAGAAACCCTAAAGAAATCATGGTTGAGAAGTATATATTCTATAATTAGGTAAAAGAGTTTTATGTCCACAATGATCTTTTCTCTACTTTATAGTTTATAAATACTTATTTTACCAAACAGTTAATTATTTTTGAATAATGTTTATTCAAATAAATAACAACTTATTTTTTAAAAAATCTAAAATGAGTTTATAAACAAAAAACTACTTATAAGTATTAAGTGCTTATAAGCAGTTTTTTTTAAACAATCCAAAATGGTCTCTTAGTCTTGAAATTTAGCCATTATACAATACAAATCATAGTGACACTCAAAGATGATATTTGGATTGCCATCCACATGTGAAATAACATGAAAGGAAATTAGTGAAAATTTTATAACTTTTATTTTATTAATATTTTGAGAAAATTACATGTAAAATTCTTAAAAATTGGGCCCAAATTCCAATTAGATCCTTAAGATTTATTTTTCTACCGTTGAATCATTGAAATTCAAAAAAGGCCCAATTGGGTTCTTCCCTTGATGCCATTAATGATGCAGCTGTTTTCTGTTGATGTGGCGAACGAACTTGCTAATTTGCCAATAATATGGACATGAGTTTATTGACATGGCATATGCCACGTCAGAAAAACAATTTCTCCTTATTCCATGTCACTTTGCGCCGAAACCTAACACCCCTCGATTAGTGTTTTTAAAATCAGATCGAATCGATCGGTTTGTCCGGTTCGAACTTGAACTATTTTATAATCTGATTTAATTTTTATTGTTAAACGGGATAAAATTAAACGCGTTCAAAATCGTTTAAAATTGATCAAAATGGATAAAATCGGTATATCTGACCAATTAATATACAAATTATATATAGATTTTATTTTATTTTAAAATATATAATATATAAATTATATATAGATATTATCTTGATGTCATTTGATTTATAAAATGATTCAATCAATTTGATTAATGAACTAATAAATCGATATATTTAACGTTTTGTTTACAGGTAAATAATTTTAAAAACATTACCTCGAATAAAATCGTTTAAAATTGATCAAAACGAATATATTTGATTTTTACTATTGAATGGGATAAAATTAAACGCATTCAAAATCGTTTAAAATTGATCAAAACGAATAAAATCGGTCTGTCCGACCAATTAATATACAAATTATATATATATTTTATTTTATTTTAAAATATATAATATATAAATTATATATAGATATTATGTTGATGTTATTTAGTTTATAAAATGATTCAATCAGTTTAATTAACGAGCTAATAAATCGATATATTTATCCTTTTGTTTACAGGTAAATAATTTTAAAAACATTACCTCGAATAGAGAAGGTATGTGATCCGTCATTTCAAAGAGGGGGAGAGAGTTTCAAAGAATTTAATATTCATTGGGGCATTTAATATTCATTGGAGAGAGAGTTTCATGGCTTTAATTCTTTAATTTACCCAAAATTCTTCTCGAAAGAGAGAATTTTGTGGAGTGGGGTTTTGGTCCCAGGCATAAGATCTGTGATACCACAGGGTGAGAGAGAGAAGATTTTTGGAGTGGGGTTTTAATGTTTTTCTATTGATCATCGTATATAGTGACCCAACGGTTGAAGAATCGTTGAAGGTATGCAAATGTAACTTTGGATCTATGGGTTTCATGACATGTTCTCCTTGAAAATGTTTCAACTTTGTTTGGGTTCTCAAATTTTGTAATAAAAAATAACAGCATTCTCATTATTGTGATTAGTAATCCAGGGTTTATTATGCGATTAGGTCTGAAATAATATGAAAATCAATTTAGGTTTTCATTGTAATTAAAAAATAGCTAGGTTCTCCGTATTGTACTTAAATAATCGCAAATTTTTGGTCCAATTATTCTAGTAGAATTTAAAATAATATATATTTATATATATATTCATACAAAAAAATACAACCAAACAGAATCGAACCGCAGAAAGGAATATAAAAGTAGGAAGACTCTACCGCTTGAACTGTCCGACAGAGAATTTAAAATAATATTAAAATCAACTTTGGGTTCATACCATTAGTTGCAGTTTTTAAAAGTAATAATTAGGATTTATATTGCCATTCTAAAATTTCTGTAGTTATGAATGATTGTTGACGCAAGAGCTTTTGTTCAGCTGTATTTTCTACTATTCTTTGAAAAGCATCCTTAAAACCTGCAATGACCTCTTTACCAACATGATGTTGAGGATCATAAAATCTTAGGTTAAGAGTAAACGTAAGACAATGCACGTATATTCATCTTTTCCCACCTTGCTAGCACAATAGTCTCCTCTATTCTATTATAACAACATGCATGTTTGTCATTTTTCCTACATCCTTGATTTCTCCAATCCATTTTTCATTAATTTCTCTCATTTTTGCTCCTTCCCATCAACAACCTTAATTTAAATAATAAAAGGGCTCAGCAATGTTGATTATGTTCTCAGCCTCTTCCCAAAATTCTTCACTTCCTATAGTTTCAGCAACTAAAGCTCTAATGTTTCTTTATCTCCATGTTTCACCCAGCAAGAGAGCATCCCTCCAATCTACAAGTCTATTCAATAACATATACTCAGATGCAAACCATGTTTTGGGTACTTTCAACAAATCCAATTTTGATTGAGTTCTATAAATTTAACAAAGAATGTCGAACAAACTGAAAAAGTTTCTATTGCCAAGTTCTCACGAATTTTAACAGAATGTAAAATTCTCACCTTTCATAACAAGGGGAGAGATCAAAAAGGCAAAACCAAAATGAAAACCACACCAACCATTCTCCTAAGTAAAAGTGTCTCCTCATAAATATAGAAGAATGTCAGCAATAAACTTTCTTAATTGAACTCAACTCATTAACATATAAATTGTGATGACACCACTTATTTTCACAGGATAATGTTACACCACCATAGAAGTGTAACTTGTCCATGGATCAGGCAGCGGGTGTGAACTGGTAAGAGGCATAAGAAATAGTACCATTGGTCCAGCTGTTGTGAATGAGTTTTGCCTTTGCATTCTCTCCTGCGGCACCCATTGCTACATGCAACGGGTAGAAATGATCCGGCCATGGATGAGCTAGTTTAGCATGTGGTGCCCTCTCCTCATAGTGATTCACATCTTCATATCTACAAGACGACAACAAATTACATTCCTACAATAAATCTTTCCTTTCTCCCACAAAAAAAAGGGAAATTTTACATTATTGAGCTCCATACAAAAACACTAAATGGGAAGGATGGAAAGAAGTAGATCCTGAAGAACATGTAGAACAATCACATGAAAAGAAAAAAGGGGGGGGGGGAGAACAACAGATGCCTCACATTTCCATTTGCCATTAGTTCCTTAAGATATAATATAGAGACATCTATCTTGTACACAGAAAGACATAACAGAGTATGAAATGACAATTTTGCACAGACGGGACTTCTGAATTGTTTCAGGAGGAGGTCAAGCACAGAAAGGCTTATACATGTGAGGGCATTCTCTTTGAAGAATAGCAAGCTAGCCGTCGTTTCTGGATAAGTAGCATACATGGACTTCAATACATTTTAGACAATGATAACTGCTAAAAGCATAAAATGTGAAAAAAAAAAAAAAAAAAAAAGAACTCATCAAATGATAATAACCAACTGCTGATATTGCAGTAGAATTAACCACAAAAAATAATCTGAAAGAATTGTATCCAATCAAAGGGAATTCATAGGATATTATGGAAGACACTCTATTACAAAGATTACCCACAATCAGCACAATCTTTTCTTTTCAATTCCTTAGATGACCTAAAGTCTATAGAAAAAGGAGAATAAAAAATTAGCAAAGGGATCTAGGCAAGGTGGGATTAAAATAATGCTCACCAGGAGAAGGTAAAAATAATTCTTCAAAGTAGCATTCACCTTTCTTTTAAGCTTTCCCATCTTCTTGAAAAATAGAATATATAAATACAGATTACGGACAGACCCCCAGGACTCAAGCCTCAATATGGAAAGTGACCATCATTTTGGTTTGATTATAGCTAGCTTGATCATTTCAAATCCAACATCTTGGATTCTCAAGTAGGCCAAAGTTTGTTAATATTTAGAGACAACTGAGAGGTTTAGGGACATAAAACCTAGGCTTCATGCCAAGATGACAAAGGATTCAATAAGTGAAATTGTGCTATATATCTACGCACAAGTAGGAAGCAAATCTTATAAAAGATTTACAACTGGCTTCAGGAAACCAGAAATTTACATTGGCGGGGGGAAAGAGAAGTACAACATGCAGGGGTGGACGGGCAAAGGTTAAATTTTTTCAGGAGCAAACAACAATCTCCAAGATTTTAACAGTATTTAAAGTTACTGCTAAGACTTTTAGCGGCCATCCTACCCCGCCCCTGCCTCTGTTGGTCGACATTCTCATTTAAAGGGATAAATGATGTGAAAGTATATTGTGAATTATTAAGGTAGAAATTACCTTCCCTCAAGGATAGCTTTATTCAGCCAGTCAATAAACTCTGAGGCCCAAGAAGGAGGTTTAGCATTGTTCGGTCCAAGCATCCTCAAGTTGTGAGTTGCACTTCCAGACCCAACAATGAGAACCCCTTCCTCTCTGAGTGGGGCTAATGCCTTGCCCAAATTATAGTGATAAGTTCCATCACCGCTTAACTGAATGGAGAGCTGACAAACAGGAATATTAGCTTCAGGGTACATGAACATTAGCGGGACCCATGCACCATGGTCAAGACCACGCTTTTTATCTTCTTTAACATGTTTGAAACCAGATTCCTTGAGCAACTCTACCACTCTTTTCCCCAATTCTGGAGCTCCTGGGGCTGGATATTTAAGCTGGGAAGACACAAGAGTATATAAGAAATATGTACTTATTGATATAAATTTAATCTTATCCTCCACAGAGAGAAGAGCTTGAGTGGCAATCCCAACTCAACAAATTATGCTAACTGATTGTGATGAAGACAGGTTCAAAAATTAACATACAAGTATTGTACAAAACATTTTTGCATACAATTATCTAGATCGCACGTTTTATGGAAAACCATATCCTCCCAGTCCCTTGTGCCGCACCCCCAAAAGTATCTAGTCCATTAAAGAACATTTCTGGATCATTTTGAAAGCATGAGACATCACAGCTTAACCATATTTTCATACCACACAAAGCTGTAGCCACACTGTCTACTAAAACCATATCAGCCTCATTGAACAGGTCAAAAGAAATGCCAACAATATGATTAACGAATCGGAACTCTTATAAATAAAAAATCAGTTTCCAATTTGGCCATTTTTTTATTTTGTACCAATATCATTTTCAAATTATTTAGCAACTTGACATCAGTTTCCAATTTACCAACATCAAGTGGTTCAGATAAACTATAGAAGCTTCACTTGATTAAATTACATGATATTCGTATTTCTTTATCAAAAGGACCTGGAAAACACATCATTGCACTGTTCAAACATGCTATTTCCATTTTTATCAATTATGATTACATGCCTACTTTAGAGATAACAAGTGGCCAAAGCTTAAAATTATGGGAGTTTTCTCAATTGCTGAAGCAAAAGCCTCCATAAATTATAAATCTCTTTACCGAACCTTGGCTTGGAGGCCTGATCACAGATCAATTGTTTCTGATAGTACTTAAAAAGATGTTAGGACATCACATATTTGGGTTCTTATTATAGAATTTATAAGATACAAATTTAGTTAAGGGCCGAATCAAACAAAATATTACTGCAAAGTTGAAGGTCCGCAATCAAAAGACATTCGTGTATTTTCTTCAACTAACAAAATATCACACCAAGTTCATCGACGATGGACATATTTGGGTGGAGGGAGTAACTGAGAAGTCTTTGTAATGAATTAATGGTGGCTCTTATTTCTAACAAAGTAAAAAAAAAAAAAAAGAAAGGGTTCACTGGTGTACAAAATGCTTCCCAACTTAGTGCAGCGGTAAGGGAGAGTGGATGTATATAAACACAGTCTTTTTTTTTTTTTTTTGCATTTTTGCAAAGAAACTGTTTTCAGATTGCCCTCTATATCCTTTGCATGCTATTAGAGCATAAATATGCAGTCAATTTACTATACATTTTATTGAATCATGAAATAAGCAACTAATCTCTGCTATCAAAAATAGAACAAAATTATCTTCTTTCATTTTTTACCAATTTCTAAAAAAGTATTTCAAAATATTAAAATATGAAAAGACACAACCCAAGAGGAAGTTAAACCTGTCCTCATGGCTTAAGTTTGGCAGAGGGATTAGGGGTTTTCCTGTGAGGCAATTTCCTCATTTGGCTTATGGAATAATAGAGATAGAAAGAAACCTTCCATAAGCCACAAGTCGAAGCCCAACAATTGTCTAGAATGCAATTAGTGGGAGCACTATTGATGGCAGCACACCCCACTAGAAATATTTTTTACTCGATTCTTTTTATTTAATAGAAGATTAGTAAATTTAAAACAATACGATAGATATATTATATTATTAATAAATAAATCATAATCATTATAACTTGAACCACTATTAATTAAAAAATTTATATCGTAACTCTTAAATTTCATTTATTTACACCGAACTTTTTTCACATAATTATAAATAAAATTGGTTATTAAACTGTTGATACAAATAAATAGAGAAATTTATAATCACTACTCATATGTCTAGACATTTATAATCAATTACTGACAATTTATCATTTGTTAAACTATTCTTACTTCACAACCTATAAAAGAACGTAGCCTTAAAATTTGCAAAAAAAATAGAGATACAATTTTATCCCTACTTCCATGTAGACCGGTCAACCCGGCGGTTCGGCTAGAAACCAAACTGGGACCGCTCGGCACTGATCGGACCGGAATTTCCTGGCCCGGTTCTACCTTTTTTAATGGAAACCGGAAATGTATTGGAACCATTGAACCGCAAACGGAACCGGAGCAGGGCTTCGAACCTCCGGTATCAGAACCGTGAACAGGTCGTTTGCAATGGTTCACTTCTAAATTTTGATTAGTTGAGACGAGAAGCTTCAAAAAATTCTCTCTAGTTCTAAGAATTGAAGAACAAAATGATTATCATTATTATTTTGTTTTGGAAAACTATAAATCAACTCAACTTCAAATTTCACTGTTCACGATGATTCTTCTCGTGGGTATCGAATAATTTACTAAAATAAAAAATCTAAAAATAGAAATATTGAAAAAAAAAATCAAGTAATCGGAAAAGTGAATAGAGGGACCAAATTTGTCAAAATAAATCCAAGATTTAACATGGGAACAGAGAGAAGAAAGGAAAACCTGGTACATAGGTTTGGGGAAGTTATAGAAATCGTAGATAGTATCGTTTTGCCGGACGAGGTTGACTGTAGGAACATTGGTGTCCCAATGGCCGGAGATGATGAGAATGGATTTGGGGTTTTGGGTCCAAACCCTTTGCTGCCACGCTTGCAAGAAATGCCTCGCCGGCACCGTTTCATCAATCGACATCGTCGGCGATCCATGCGATATGAAGAAGGTATCCATCTTCTTCGCTCTTCTTAATTTTGATTTCTCAAGATTCTCGTCTCTTTTCGTGTGTTTCGAATGTTTGCCTCATTCTTTTGTCAACCAATTTAAAGGGGCTTGTGGGGTGGGTTGGTGCGTTAGGTTGCGTGCCCGAGTCTTTTAGGGTGGTTAGTAATGTGATCCATTGCCAACAAATATATTATATTTTAAAATATTGTCAATTTATATGGACGAAATTGCCCTTAAACCATGTTGATAAGGGTTAGGGTTAAGATGGAGTTTTGATAGGGGTTTTGGAGCATATTATTATTATTATTTTTTTTAACTTTTTTAATATAATTTTTTTTTTTATTTTAAAATTTTAAAATTTAAATTTGATGAAAAGATTTAATATCTTTACTCATTAATCTGATTATCTATTGATGAGACATCTCTTATATATGAAAGGTTTTATACGTATCAAGTCAATTATCTCTTTTTAAAAACTTGATTATTATTTTATATCTAAGTATGTTTTCCTTTCCAAGCTTTTGGTATCCTTGTTTGCTTGATGGAGTTGCCTTTCTTGATGTAACTTGGTTTTTGTCTATCTTTACATTACAACTATTTTCTACATAATTTGCCTATGGTTGCTCTTTGCTATAATTGCAAGCACTTAATCTAAGTATTGTCTAGATTATTGTCATCCTAACAAATGATTGTTGTAAAATTTGTTCATGCTACCATCACATTTATACCAGATTGTCTCTATCGTGCAAAAGTGACGTCATTTTAAAATTTTGAATCCTAAATTTTAAATATTTGGAGTCTTTATCTAAATGTACTCCTCACAAAATATAAATTTATTTATGTTACCAAAATATCCTTTATATCTTGTATTACATAAAATGCACCAAGGGTATTTTGGTAAAAGAATACCTAGTCTTCTCGTCCAATCGATTAAATAATTATCAAAGGGCATCTACTTCGACCGGGTATTCGTCGGACAAGTGAGAAAACGGCTCATTTTCACAGATTATTCAATATCCGCTCTATGTCACGCATGACACAATCATTAATTCCTCATCGCGCTAATATTGAAGCTTATGTTTGCAAAAAATAAATATTAAAAAAATTATTTTCTTAAATTAATCTCTCGTATCAAATTTGTTCGAATTCAACATAATTAATGAATATCGATAGTTAGTAAAAAAGTTAAGAAAAATATTATTTTAAGATTATTTTTTGAATAGTTTTTTATTTGGATAAGTATTACATAAATTACTAGTAGCATACAATGAGTGAGAAATTTTTAAAAAATAATAATAAAAAGAAAAATGAAAGTAAAATAAACTCCTAATCCTTTATTTCTTTACTGAACACTATTTGTGTTGATTGAGTAACAAAACCTATTGAATTGAATCAGTTAGATCTCTTTTTCCCACCTAAGATTAAATGAAAAAGGTTGACATATCAAATTTCTATGCTTTGCTTCAAATTTATAATTAAATTTTTAAATTTCACAATGAAACAATTGAATATTCAAATTTTAAAAGTTCAAAAATTAATTTTTTCTATCACTAACAATATCAATATAACTATTCACTATAAACAAAAACACGGATTTAACGATGAAAATTTTAAAAAAATTCATCCCTAATTTGTTTAGCGATGAAAAAAATTCCATCGCTAATAACGCGTTACAAAAATTTAGTGACGAAAAATAAAATATTTACCGCAAAATTAGCGACGAATAATAATTTCGTTGCTAAATTTAACGACGTATTTTGAAATCTGTGATTAAATTTAACGACGGATATTGAAATTCGTGGTTAAATTTAGCGACGGATTTCAAAATTCATGGTTAAATTTAGCGATGGATTGTAGAATCCGTAGTTAAATTTAGTGATGGATTTCAAAATACGTGGCTAAATTTAGCGACAAATTCAAAAATCTATGACTAAATTTAGCGAATACTGAAATTCGTGACTAAATTAACGATGGATTCGAAAATCTGTGACTAAATTTAGTGACGGATTTTTGAAATTCGTCACTAAATTTTACATTTTATATTTTTAATGTAGAAAAGCCCTCTCGCCTGCTTGCAGCTGCACGCACCCACCACCTCGACCCCCTACTGCTTGCCTGCAAATGCCTGCACTACGCCCACCCTTACCTGCACCCCCTGTTGCTTTATTTTCTTTACAGAAAATATGTTCTTACCTAAGTTCGAACCTGAGTTCAAGAGAATGTTTTGAATGCTCTCAACCACTATACCACATTAACTTATCTGATATACCTTTGTTTTTCTTTTTTTTTTTTAACTTAATTTTTTTCTTTCTAACTCTTACCATTAAAAATATAATTATCTAATTTAATAAAAATACAAAATACAAAATTATATTTAATAAAATTACAAAATTATATTTAATAAAAATCAATACCTTAATTTAATAAAAATATAAAATTATATGTAATAAAATTACAAAATTATATTTAATAAAAATAAAAAATTATATTTAATAAAAATCAATACTCTAATTAATAAAAATATAAAATACAAATTTATATTTAATAAAAACACAAAATTATATTTAATAAAAATACAAAATTATATTTAATAAAAACACAAAATTATATTTAATAAAAACACAAAATTATATTTAATAAAAACATAAATATATATTTAATAAAATTACAAAATTATATTTAATAAAAATACAAAATTATATTTAATAAATATATAAAATTATATTTAATAAAAATCAATATCTCGATTAGCGACGAATTTAACGACGAATATTTTTTTTGTGACTAATTAGCGATGCCTTTAATCACGAATCTGTGAATCCGTCACTAAATTTAGTGATAAACAAGAAATCCGTTGCTAATTAGCGGCGAATATAATAGTTTATCGCTAAATTTAACAACGGATTTCAAATTTCATCGCTAAATTAGCGATGGATAATTATTTTTGTCGCTAAACTTGTATTTTCGTCGCTAACTTTACGATGGAACTTATGACAAAAAATTCTTTTTATTCACCATTTTCAACGAATTTGACAATAAATAAGCTATTTGCGATAAAATAAACAATGCAAAAATAGTTTTTGGAAATTTATAACAAAAGTTGTAATTTTTTTTTAAGATTTTGATTGATAATATTTTCAATAAATACAGTTTTCTTTACCTAATCTTTAAAAGAATTGTTCGATACCTACTGTACTCTTGTATTTAGTACAAAGATAAAATATATATTTATATAATTAAAATTATACTACTGTATATATTAGTATTTGATTGTAAAAAATTCTATTCTTGTACTTCTGAATTATTTATTGTCGAAATTTGTCAATTCAGTGAAAATTATAACATTTGTATGTATTCAACTTGATTTTCTTATACAGAAAAAGTCAAGAAGAGAGACACGGTTGAAAATATTTCATAATAGTGTAGAAATAATTTAATCATGAAATTAACCACAAATCTCTAAGTACAGTAAAAAAATTAACGACGAATTTAGTAACGAATATTTTTTTTGTGGTTAATTAGCGATGACTTTAGTCACGAATCCGGATGTCCGTCGCTAAATTTACCGATGAAAAAGTAATTCCTTGTTAAATTTACCGATGAAAAAGTAATCCGTCGCTAATTAGCGATGGATATAATAGTCCATCGCTAAATTTAACGACAGATTCCAAATTTCGTTGCTAAATTAGTGATGAATAATTATTTTCGTTGCTAAGTTTGCGACGTAACTTGGAGCGAAAAATTCTTTTTATTCACCATTTTCAAATATTTAATAATAAATAAACTATTTGTGATAAAATAAACAATGCAAAAGTAGTTTTTGGAAATTTATAACAAAATTTGTAATTTTTTTAAAGATTATGATTGATAATATTTTTAATAAGCATAGATTTCTTTACCTAATTTTTAAAGGAATTGTTCGATACCCGCTATACTCTTGTATTTAGTACAAAAATAAAATATATGCTTATATAACTAAAATTCTACTACTTTATATATTAGTATTTCATTGTTGAAAATTCTATTATTGTACTTTTGAATTATTTATTGTCAAAATTTATCAATTCAGTGAGAATTATAACATTTGCTATGTATTCAACTCGATTTTCTTACTCAAAAAAGGTCAAGAAGAGAGATACGGTTGAAAATGTTTCATAATAGAGTGTAGAAAAAATTTAGCCACGAAATTGGCCACGAATATTTAAGTATAGTAAAAAAATTAGCGATGAATTTAACGACAAATATTTTTTGTGGCTAATTACCGATGACTTTAGCCACGAATCCTGGTGTCCGTTGTTAAATTTAGTGACGAATATATTTCGTTGCAACTTAGTGATGACTTTAGTCACGAAATTGTTTTGTAGCTAATTAATGACAGATTTAGCCACAAATATAGTTTCATCGTTAAATTTAGCGACGAACAACATAATTTGTGACAAAATTTAGCTACAAAATTTACTTTCGTCATTAATTAGCCACGAATTTAATGACGAAAATTCATTCGTTACTAATTAGCTACAAATTTAGCGATGAAAATTAATTCGTGGCTAAATAGTCACGGATTTAGTCACGAATATCAAGTTTGTTGTTAATTTTATCACGAAATTTTTTTTGTCACAAATTTCGTTGCTAATTAGCGACAACTTCTTTTTCTTTTTGCTAAATTCGTCACTAAATAGCGACGAATTTTTTTCGTTACTAAAACCGTGTTTTTTTGTAGTGATTAAGTTACACTAATATTTAGTTGGTTCAGTGATTGGTTACTGATATCTCTTAAATAAAGTCTCAGATTTGAATTTTATGTATGAAGAAAACAAACATTGAATAGTTGTATTTCTTAAAACTTAACCCGATTCGAATCAAATTTAATTAGAATTAACATGATTATTAAATATTGATAATTTATATAAAAATTATAACTACTAAGTTGCTAAATTAGTATGACTTGTAATGTGACTTGGATTCTAACATTATGATGTGGCATGTCATATGAAATCAAATACTGATGTTGCTTTCGACAATATTTATATCACATCATCAAAAATAAAAAATACTAATGTACTAGAGATCAAATTATGATTTGGTGTAAATTTAAGTATTGAACGTATAATTGACACTAAATTTTTAACATTAATTTATTTAAAAATAATAATTCATTTCAATAAAATTTTTGAACTTAAAATATCATTGTTAACAAGATTGAATTTTGATGATAATCGATGAAGCATAAATGAACCTTGAAATATATGATTCAGAGCTATAATTAAAGATATGTGACACACACAGAGTACTGATTGATCCAAGTACTAAGTTGACCCAAATTAGATTTTAGGTTGATCAAGGTGTAGTCATGGGTCGACTGAGGGAGGCCTTGGGTTGACCAAGGCAAGGTCTTGTGCCGACCCAAGCGGGGCCTCAGATCAACCAAGGCGTGGCCTTAGGCCAACCCAAGGAGCTCCCTGGCCAACCCAAGCACAGGCTCGGGCCAACCAAGGAACTCTCATGTTCACCCTAAGAAAATTCAAACAAGGACAGAACAATCCAAACCCTAGATCAGGTCGACTAGGGCATAAGATAGGGTAACTACACTCTCATTTGTGTCTCAACGGCTAAATACTTTTTAAATATGAGTTAACCGGGTATATGTAAACACAATTATATTATTTTTTGCAAACTAACGAGCCATTTGCAAGAAAGGAATTCTCTTTCTTTTATGAAGCAGAAAGTGCTCATTCAAAAGAAGTAAAAAGTCTCTTATTGTGATCTAAATACAACAACGGGTAAAAAGCATTTAATGAGAACCGAGGGAAACATTTAAAGAGGTTGGTGAAAAGCATTGATGACAAATGTTTAAATTCATCTACCAACTTAATGGCTCTCTTCAAGACTTATAAATACAAAAGTTAAAAAGAAACAAGGCAAAAGTTATGACATTGTATGAACTTATGATAAAAGGTTGGGAAAAAATGCAAACTCATCTTTGATGCTCGGAAGAGGTCCCAGAAGTTCGCATGGATTATGAGTACCAGATAGCTTCAAGCAGCTTAAGGAGTACCTCATGTCGCCCACATTACTTTCTCGTCTTATTCCTGATGAGAAACTATACCTATACCTTTTTATCTCTAACCAGGCACTTTGCTCTGTTCTTGTGAGATAGGAGTCAATCGTGCAGAAGCAGTCTACTATATTAGTCGAATACTCAAAGAGTCCGAGGTTAACAATCAACCAATCGAGAAGATAGTCTATGCTCTGGTCATCTCGGCCAGGTGTCTCCAACCATATTTTCAGACTCGTACTATGTGAGTCCTCATTGACCAACCATTGAAATAGATTCTTTAGAAAAGAGACGCTTCCGACAGCCTCATCAAATGGAGTTGGAGTTGAACGAATTCGACATCCAATACCAATTGAGACCTGCGATCAAAGGCCAAGTCCTAGCAGATTTTATTCTCGAATGCACCTTTCCAGTTCCAGCCGAACATGAATCTATCAATAGCTATGATGAATGATCACTACCCGACTTGACGTTACACATTGACGGGTCATCAAACTCCTCGAGAAGTGGTTCTGGACTTATACTAATGGGCTCGGACAATTTCAAGATGGAGTAGAGCTACAAACAATTAAGCGGAGTATGAAACTTTGTTGACGAGACTCTGAATCACGATAAACATGGGGGCTTGAAGCGTTCGAGTATTCATCGATAACCAATTGGTTATCAAACAGATCGAAAGGGTCTACGAGACTAAAGATCCAACCATGCCAAGTACTTAGGTAAACTGCGAGAGATGATGAGCAAGTTAGATAAAGTTGACATCCAGCAAATTCCTTGATCAGAAAACGCATAGGCTGACACACTCTTTAAGCTAGCTAGTTCAGATTCGATCGCCTCTAGCCGAACGGTCTACATTGAGAGCATACCGCACTCCAGTATCAATGAGTATGAAAGGGTCCTCGCAGTGGACCGGTCCTCCAGTTGGAAAGAACCCATAAAAGCATATTTGAAGCATGATCGTCTGCTAGATTCATTGCTAGAAGCAGTAAAACTAAAACGGATGGTGGCCCATTATGCAATCATCGATGGAGGTCTTTACCGAAAGCCTTTCACTCACACGTACCTGAGGTACTTAACCCCTGAAGAAGGATACAATGTCCTTTGAGAGATCCACGAAGGGATGTGTGCTAACCCCTTGGGGGTCCGAAATCTAGTTTACAAAGCCATATGCTAAGGGTACTGCTAGCCGACCATGAAAACCAACTTCGACAATTATGTCAGAAGGTGTGATAAGTGCCAACATTTCTCTTTAATGCCACGACTACTCTCCACTGAGCTTAGTCCTATAGCAAGCCCCTGGCCGTTTGCCCAATGGGGAATGGACATCCTTGGACTGTTCCCACCAGCCATTAGATAATGAAAATTCTTTATAGTGGCCATCGACTATTTCAGTAAGTGGGTGGAGACGAACCTCTAGCCCATATAATAGCAGTCAAAGCTCAATCATTCATATGGACTCACATCATTACAAGATTTAGCATACCCTATATCCTTATCACTAATAACGGGAAGCAGTTTGACAACTAGAGTTTCCAAGAGTTCTGTAATAAACTGTAAATCCATCATCGATTCTCGTTGGTTGCTCATCCATAGACCAACGGGGTCATTGAGATAATCAATAGAATAATCTTATAGGGGCTAAAGACAATGTTGGACAGAGCCAAGGGACGATGGGTAGAGGAACTTTATAGTATCTACTATTCGTATCATACTACACCTCGAAGGGCTACCAACGAACACCATTCAACTTATCATACAGTAATGAAGTCATCATACCTGTGAAGATAGGAATTCATTTACTCTGAGTAGCCCAATACGACACAGTTTTAAATAAGCCTACTTTACAGGAGTAATTGGACCTGCTTCCTGAGCTGAGAGAATTTGCATCTACCCCAATGGTCGTATGCCAATAACAAATGACATAGTATTACAACCGAGGAGTTAGTAACAGAGCGTTCAAACCCGGTGAACTAGTCCTAAGGAAGGTGGAAGCAACCGATCAACCTCTACCTGGGGGCAAGCTAGTGCCCAATTGGGAAGGTCCCTATCAGATACGTTCCGAAGTTCGCCTATGAACTTATCATTTTAATAACCTAGACGGATCTGCTGTGTCCAAGACTTGTAACTCAGAAAATCTATGCATCTACTACTAGTAAATCTCATCGTCTCCTGTGGTTGGAAGAGTCTCCCAATCAAGTAAGGTCCTTATACTACTCCTTTCTGATTATTATATCGAATATTTTCTACCATTTCATTCCTGTCAGTTGTTTCCTATCGAACATAGTGTGTCGTTAATACGGGACCTAACTCTCAGATGGGTAGGCACGACCCATTCCTATCAGTTGTTTCCTATTGAATGTAGCATGCTATCAATAAAGGACCTGACTCCCAGACAAATAGGTACGGCCTATTCCTATCGGTTGTTTCCTATCAAACGTCGCATGCCATCAATACGGGACCTGATTCCCAGACGGGTAGGCACGACCCATTCCTGTCGTTTGTTTCCAATTGAACGTAATGTGCCGTTAATACATGATGTAACTCCCGGTTGGATAGGTATTATTTATCCTATCGATTAGTTCCTAGTGAACGTAATGGGTCATCACAAGGAAAATGATCTTCGGATAGTTGAATTTCCTATTGGGCTCCTATCGGTCGAAGCATGTTAGTAATAAAGGGATGAATCTCCCCGTTAAGTATACTCCATCTCGCTAGTTAGACAAACGTGACTAACACTTACCATCATGTTCGAGGTTAACTCTTACACTGTTTGACAAGCCTATTACACGATCATTTTGACGATTGCTTCACCAAGCCTTACATACAAGTGCTATCAGTGGAAACTCACAAAAAGACAGAAACTAACGAGTAAGTAATACGAAACTCTTCTTTTATTTCCATATAACAAATGCATATCAGATTACATGAACAAGTGTAGTTTACAAGTCCCCAAGTCGGGCCGATTATATCAAGAAAGATATATAAGAAAATTACAGTATTGTTCCTGAGCAAAGAGGCCATTCGGCCACACTGGAAAATACAAAAACAAAGGGAAAATGAAAAAAAAAATTTCAAAATTTTCTGCAACCTAGCTAAGATAAGAAGACTGCAGAAAAATGGGTAGAGGAGAGTATGAAACAATCGTGAAGAAACAATGAGAAGATATTATGATTCAAACTTTCTGCCATCCATAGCTCTTTACACTCAACTAACTCCCTTATTCATCCGACTTGAGAAAACATGAGCCAGACCTCGGACCCTAGCATGCGACAACCGTCGTGTTGCCTCGAATTACGTGTAACCCTGGGCATGCACCTCGAGACTCCACAAGGCTAACCTATTGTCAACCTGAATTTAATCCATATCCAATTCTCTATAATCATAAAATAACATCTATATGACCTCTCTCAAAATGAAGTAAGTAAAGTCCCATTCACTTTAGTATAAAGTGGCCAATCAAAATATGAACATACATATACAAAACTATTAAACCTTATACGAATAATCCATAGTATAACATAATTCAGCTTTCATTGACCTTTCCCATGGATCCATCTATAACTACGTAAGCCCAAAACGTGACTATCTTACATGAAATATATGACTCCAATTGAAGTGGATCTAACAAATTTCCAAAAGAAGGCCCTCTATTTGTACTTAATATCTATAAATCTAAAAAATAAGAGAGAAAGAGTGGGATAAGTACAAATATACCCAATGATTGAGAAATCTATATACATGCCAATGAGTGTGAGTGTAATCATGTCCTAAAACCATTATTAACAAATTCCATATTATCATTACAAAAGCATTCACAAGTTCATAAAACATTCACAAAACATTAACAATCAATGTGTTCAAAATAAAATATTTCTCTTTGTATCAACTGTGTTGTATTTCGTTTAAAACGTTGGGACTGTTGAAAACATACTTTTCAATCCAAGATCTTGGTCGGGGTCAAGAACTAGATCTACCAAGGGTTTTTATTCATTTATTTTTCTAAAAGTGTCCCGTCCTTGGTATTGGTTTAGACATCACTATTGGTGACTTATGGCTGTCCAACCGTAACCTTTGGTAAATTAATGCCCTACATCACACTACCTCAATATAATATCTAGCTCTACTCATACTACTCTTCCTCCTGCCAGTCATGAGTAAGCAATAAATCATAGTAGCTATGTAAATAATCGGTCACCAAAAATAGAGTTCCAAAACCAATTTGTAACCCATACAAATCATTGTCTCAATAAACCTCAATTAACAATACAATGTAAATTATGTGGCAATAACATGTTAAAATTCACATTTGTAACATCATAGTTTCATGAGAACACATCACACTCAAATGAAGTTATAAATCTACATTTCAACTTTTTCCTTATTCGAAGGACTTTTGCCTAAATATTACATAGATCACAACATAAAATTGAGGTTAGACACTTATTTAATGCTACTATGAAACTAAATACTCATATGTAAAGGGAAAATATATCTCTTTACCTAAGATTTTCATTAACCATACTTAAAGCTCATTTTCATATTTTCATATCTTAGGACAATAATTGTACTTTGAACTAACATTTTTGGATTGCCAAACTTCTAATTTCCACTTAAAGATTAGACATAAAACAACAATTTTTATGTTTATAACTTAGATCTATTCCAATTACACAAAGACATGTAAATCTATCCTATGTTGCCTTAACTGCATAATTTTTAATCTGTGCAGTCATGAGAAAATGGCTGTAACTTTCACTACACATATCCAAATCATATGATTCTTACCTAAAATTAAAGATAAGATATAAATCTAAAAATTTGATGTTTAGAGCTTAGCCTAATTCAGCATAGATGACATCACAAAATTGAACCAAAATTTAGCCGAAATAGGGTAGAAATAGGGGATTATTCTACAAAATGTCCCAATTTGAAAAATCACTAAAAATTCAATTCTCATCAAAATTCAAAGAATTATATCTCATTTTTAAGGTATAGAAGTTTAGTTTCATATGCAGAAAACCTCACTTAATTTGCCTTTGTACAGAGAAAGTTATAGCCAAAATATTAGAGCATAGTCGCACTACCCTGTTTGCATATCTCAAAGATTCATTCTTTGTTCTAACTCATCCATATACTCCTATGTTCAGATCATCAAACAAGATATTCACCATTATTTCTATGATAAATAAGAACTTTAAAACCATGAATTTAATGCTTACCTTAGATTTGGTTCAAGGATTCACATCAGTCCCCCAACGAGGTCACACCCAAATTGCAAACTTCTTGTAACAATTATTCCAATCCTAGTGTTTTCTTATGATCAACCCAAAGACTTTGCTAGAAGGTATTAAAAGCAAGCTAGAAAGGATTAGGGATTATAATTCTTGTTGGAGAATTGCTTTGTAGAACTATGTAGATAAAAAAGAAAAAAGGAAAGTGTAAAATAATAAAGGACTATGGAAGATTCAAGAATAAGGCTTCATTCTCTATCTCTCTCTCTCTCTCTCTCTCTCTCTCTTTATTAATCTCTTTCACATCTAATGCACACACACACAAACATAAAAACACAATTTCCTCATCTCTATTTTATTTCTTCAAAGGAGACTCATCATTTGGAAAAAGTAACATTAAATACTTTCATTAATTGTCTTTTTTGACATTTCTAACTTTTGTTAGCTAAAAAAAGGATGAGAACAAAAGGGATGAGGGATCAAAAATGTTGGAGGGGTTTTTGGGTGTTCTAATTCAAGTTTTGGACTTCTAAATAAGCTTTAGAAATTGGATTCCAAAATTAGGTTTTTAACTCAAAGATATGGGCTCCAAGGTTTTTGGTTCCACCATTAATTCAAACCAAGCCTTAATTTCCATTTCTTACTTCTCCAAATTCCATGGTTCAAATTTATAATATCAAAATTCATTCTATAGGTTAAAAATTATTCATGTAATTAAATCATAAATTTCAGATTTTATACGACGAATTCAACTCAGAGCGGGAGTGTATTTGAAACTCCCCTCTGAAGTTGAGAACCATGATGAGAACCTTGACAGAGCCCATCTTGGCCTCCGAACATCAAACGACATGAGGAGACCTCACATCAGCGGTTCCACTCTTGATGAGACCTCACATCGGCAGAAATAATCTATATCATTAAGCTTCTGACCTAAGGCGCACTATTGAAAGCGCTTACCCAGAAGCAAACTCTCAGCAAAAGGAACTTGCAGACATGAAAATACACAAGTTTTCTTCGAGACAGCACAGGGTCACATGACCCCTATTTATAGCCATAGGGGAAAGATCTTCGCAAATTTTAAACAGATGAAACGACTCGATGAGAATCGTGCGCAGTGAATAAGGGGTTTAAATCTTTCTAACTTCCTGTAAAACATTTATTTAAGGGACACTTGTTTAAAGATTAGGAATGTCGACGCTCTCGGGAAGGTGAAATAGCCAAGAAAGAAAGGTACTCATTTACGACTTGTTTTAGTGTTTCACCTTAAAGAGTGCATTAAAGACGATTTGTATGGCATGGAGCGGAACATATGGAATTAAAGGCTTTTGCACCTTCCCAACTTCTAGTGAAAAGACTTTACTTATGGTGCCTTTCTTATAAAAATGATACCATGAGTCGGGGACAAATGATGAGACATGGCTCAAATGCCAAACAAGGTAGCACCTGAAGACCCGAAGACCTATAGCCAAACTGACACTCTAGTCATGATAAGGGATTTATCTACTGGAAGAATAATACGGATTGACCCTTTGGTTAACTTCTAACGATGATAACCATACTGATTTGAGCCATTCAACAAAATTCAAGCCGATGCCCCTCTAAGCTCGACTGATGACCGATAGTCTATCAAAGATCCGATCAGGTGATATTTGACTAATTTTGGTATCAGTTTTTGTTTCTTATCCAGTCACAAAGCATATCTTCTGGATAAGGATGGAAACCTTTGGAATCTAATCGATAAGAGAAGAAATCTCGCTGTATCATAAAACTTCCTAAGTGGTGAAGATCACAAATCTCTTAAGAATATTTGACTCTGAAATCTCAAGATTTTCGGACTTCCTTATGAGGAAACTAGGGTTGTAAGACCCTGAAAACATATGGCATCTAAGGTAGAGGCATATATAAACCTTCAGCACACCGAAAACCAGGTACGCTCTCTAAGATCAGCAACTAGACACATAACATAAGTCATAGGGTTATCAGCTCTCTCTCTTTCTCTCAAAAGCTCATTCTATTTTATTCCTATCGAAAATTATTTTTTTGACTTAAGCATTGGAGCCTCCCCTACCGGAGCACCATCTGACTGTCTTTTGTAGGCTTTTCAACCATCTCTAGAAGTAACCGTTTGAGTCAAAGGAGTTGGAATTTGTGGAGTTGAAACCTACCTCCAACAGAGAGGATTTCTCGATTTGAGTCTTGAGAGAGAAAGAGGAGCAGTGAGTATTTCTGAACTAAATACTTGTATAGTTTCACTTGCACTAGTGAAGCAAGTGGTTTGTATTATTTGAGAAATAATAGAAAATCTAGGAGGGTGTTTAGGAGTGAACGTACACCAGATTTGGTAAAACCAATATAAAAATCTCATGTCCTCTATTTTAAATTTCTGTACAAATTTTGTTTTGGTTACTCTGTTTTATCAAAACTTTCAAATTTATTTCAAAATCTGAAATTAGTGCCATAATTATTCAAACAAATCTATTCATCCACTCTAGGTTTCTTTTAATTGGTATCATCTGAAATTAGTATCATAATAATTCAAACAAACCTATTCACCCCTTCTAGGTTCTTTCAATTGTTATCAGGGTAGACGTCTAGTTTTAGGTCTCATAACCTTATATCAAAGATCCTTGTCCTACTTTAAAAAAAATCCAAATGATACTAAATGGAGACTCTATCCCATTAAATCTTGTTCCATAAACAAAGCCCCTTTTTTCAATGGGAATAATTATAGTTACCGAAATAATGAATGAGATATTTTATCATAGCCTAAGATGAAAATACCTGGAAAATCATTGAAGAAAGGATCGAATTCCCAACTGAAGAAATCGATGGTGTTTGTGTACCAGTGAAAATGAAGAACATGACACCAAAACAGAAGAAGGCCTATTGGGCGAACTATAAAGTTATCGACCTCCTTCATCTTGCCCTGAGCATCAACAAGTACAATTGGATCTCCTCGTGCATCATAACCAACAAAATTTGAGAGATAGTTAAAGCCACTTACGAATGCACCGATCAAATTCACAAAAATGAGAATTGATTGTTGAAGTAAGAATATGAAGCCTTCAAGATGAAGGAAGGAAAAAATGTTAGTGAAATAATGACACACTTCAAAATGATCACAAATAAATTGAGATTGCTTGGGAAAGGTACTCCTCAGGAAGACACGGTAAACAAAGTACTGAAGTTTCTGCCAAAATCTTGGGAGCCTATGTCACGTAATCAAGAAATCAAAGAACCTTGAAACTTTGACCATGGATGAGCTCATGGGATCGTTGATGACACGTGAGATGAAGTTAAATGTCAAATGTTTAGTCATAGAAGAGAAAGGAAAAGGACCGACTCTCAAAGCTGAGAGTAATAAAAGCTCCTTTGACTATGAAAATGACGATGATGAAGAAGATCCGGCCTGGCTGACCAAGAAGTTCAAAAAATTCATGATACGGAGAAGAAACAGATTTAGGGGGGTGTAATTTAAAATTCGAAAAAAAGTTTGGTTTTGAAGAAACGTTTGTGGCATCACATCTGAAAATTTATTGGGTCCTTATGTAATTATACAAGGTATGCCAAAAAATAAAACATCATTTTTGATCTCACCACACTTGTTCTTCTATGTCTTGTATATGGACAAAACAAACGTCGAAGGAATCTTATCTTTAAGAGTTTAATTTAAATCAAATTTAATTAAATTTATCATAATTATTAAATATAAATGATTTATTAAAAAATTCATTTTTGATCACATAATTTCAACTCCGTCAAAGAAGGTGGGTGCTAACTTCTTGTGTGGAATTAAATTCAGCCACAGGAACCAGCCTTAGATTTTTCATAATGTTTAGGAACTAATTTGTAATTTTAGAATAAAAAATTACTATTTTATATATGAAAAATCATAGGTGCCATAACATCTTATAATTTCAATCTCAAACAAAGAACATGAGAGCCTACTTGTTGCATATCCAAAAAAACTATCACTTTTTCATAATTTTGAATTTAAATCTCTATAAAAAAAAAAAAACCTCCTTGTTGCACTCTCACACCTCTCGCAGCCTGATGCTAAAAATGAAAATGGCTTATGTCTGCATCTCCATTCTCACTCATACTACTAATCATGACCCTTCAAACCTCAATTGATCATCACATTCATTTTATTCCAAATTGCACTCAATAAATCCCAACTATCTCAGTAGCAATGCCATTACCAATACCTTTTTCTTTCATCCGCATCAATATCAACAAAAGGCTGCTTTTTCTGTGAAGGAGGAGGAGGAGATCAGATCCTCTTGTAAGACTAAAGAGGTGTCTTCATCATCGTTTTGGTTGTGCATTGATGTGTATCTGCCAGAACAATTGCGTCCCTATGCCAAGCTTGCTCGTTTGGATAAGCCCATTGGGTCATGGTTGTCTGCTTGGCCAAGCCTCTGGTAACTAAACATCACGCCTCGGTAATTAGAGAATAAAATAAAAGAAAAAAGAGTGTTTATGTTGGAAATATAAAGAGGGAAACAACACAAAAATAACCTGGAATCACCTTTGACAATCAAACTATAAATGTTTATTTATCATGAGAAAAAATCAAAAATCTAAAATGATAACTTCTATTGAGATTAAATATCGGGCAACCATGACACATTTTAAATATAATTGTTAATTTTTTTCCTCATTGTATAATACTAGTCTTTGCCTGATCTTGACTCCACGTTCTTTAGTCAATATTCCAAATAATATGCCAAAAAAATTTGCATACCTCAAAAAAAAAAAAAAATCAACATAGACAATATTTGTAAGTAATTAATGGTCAGTTAATTTTTCTTTTTTTAAAAGTATCTTCCTTTATGTTACTTCTTTGAACATTTTATTAGATAATTAACATATTATGGGTTAGATAATTATTTTGATTATCACTTAAATAGTTATCCCATTTAATTATTGGAAAGTCATACATTTATTTTTTTGGTACTAACTACAAGTATTCGAAAACCCGACTAATCTGGTTTGAGCAGCTATGAGATCCAATTTAGAAACTGACTTTCTCAGTGGTTTTTTTTTTTTTTTCCAAATTCGAACTCAAAATTTTGATTAAAAGGGTTTAGTGTTTTATCATTAGACTGATATGTTGGTTTTAGTCATACATTTATGTTACATGCCATGGATATGCATTCTATGTTCAGCTTGCAGGATCTCCCACTTGTTTATATTGGCATATCTCTCAATCTCATAACCATTTTCTCACAGTCATACAGGAAATACAACTTGCAACCATAAGAGAAAGCTACCAAAGAGAGACATTATATTGAGTTACCATCAAACTAACATGACTCTACTTAATTACCTCGAAATACCCCAAATGATCTTAATTACACTCGATTTTGCATCGTTTTTCCCTCTGCTACATACACCATGGCTTACTTGTGTTTTTGTAATCATGGTTATATTTGACAACCAATGTCTTTAAGATCGTCTAGACCAATGAGTCAAAAAGCGCGTGTGATATCATATAACTTTCCCTTGAATACTCTTGCAAATCCATCAAGTTTTAGATTTTTTCATAAACATGATTCACTACTAATAGTAGAATATTAGAATCTCTTAATCAAAATTTTGAATTCAAATCTTGATAATGAAAAAATAGACAATGGGATCCTAAATTAAACCCTACAGTTATTCGAACGAGATTAGTCAGGTACCGGATACCAGTGATCTAAGTATTAAAAAAAAACCATGTTTCATTGGACCACCTTACTCTTCACACTTGGAGGGCATATGAAGGTAGGAACACCAAACCTTAACTTCTTAACATAATTCAAGTTTCAAATGGTACAATACTGAAATACAATTTAAAGGGGGTGAATAGGTTGTATGGTAATTGTTAGAAGGTTTGAAAATTTTTACTGTATATGAAAAACAAAAACAGAGATATAAAAGTTGAAGAAGGGAAGGGAAGTAGAAGAACAAAAGAAAATAGAGCACACAAATTTTGTAGGAATAACCTAGAGGGGGTGAATATGTGGTTGGACACTTTTTGGGTTTTTTAGGAGTTTAAGACCTTAAAGAAAGAGAGTAGAATAAAGAGAGGGAGAAGAAACGACACAAGCTACTTATAGTAGTTCCACCATCCCCGGCGTACCTCTACTCTCAGACTTTCCCTGAAATTTTCAATTCACTATTTGTTTCTCAAATAGTACAAACTACTAGGTTTTATAGGTCTTAGTTACACCCTTATAAGTGCTGCTCACAAAATACTCACACTAGCTTTCTCGATGCTAGCAAACCCTAACTTTTCCTCACATAAATAACTATGCCCAAACCAAGAAGACCCTTCCTTCTTGGTCTCTTATGAGATTTAAGAGTGAAAGGAGTGTTACAAACTTGACCCTCTCTGGTCTAATGTGATCTTTATGGCTCACATGAATACAAAAAGTGGAATTATAGAAGAACGATATACTTGATTAATACACAATGAAGTTCCAAAGATGTAAAAAGGTGTTTGATCTTCATTTGTTGTATTTATAGACTTGATGTTGATCTGACCGTTGGAGAGCTTTTGCTACAAAAATATAGCTGTTGCAAGTTGTTGGAGGGTTATTTAATGCTCGAACAAGATTTCTAAATAGTTAGCCGTTACTCACAAGTGAGTCGCTATTCTTTCATGTTATTCAACTATAATTTGAATTTTGTCTATATTGCACCATGAGTAAGTTGACTACTCTACCTTCCTAGTCGACTGCTTCTCGGTTTAATTCAGTGAACAATTTCAAATACCGGTACTCCAAATATTAATGATCGATACTCATACTGTATCCTAGTCAACTCAATGCATGTGGCATAGTGCATTGGAAATTTGGCATGTGTCATATGACGTTATGCTCTAGGGTTGCTTATATCCTTAGCCTTGTGAAGTATTTCATACTGAGCAACATTTATGCAAGTCGACTATTGCCTTTATGAGAGTCAACTTGTCTATGTTTTACAAATGGGAGTTCGATCCTTAAATGTCAAAGGATCGGTACTTCACCTCCACAATTAGAAAATTTTCTAAGCTATGATGAGGTGAGTTAACTAGGGTAAATCCACATGTCGACTTGGCCATTTGCCTAATATGATCATGTCTTCTATGGTCTAAAGCAATGGCTTGTGGCACATGACTTGTGGCATGCTAATGCTCATGTCATGCTTGTGCTGTGTTAGTGCCATGCCAATCCCATACAAATGCTAAGCTAATGCAATGTTTTTGCCATACCTGTACATTGCTCATGCATCATCCATCATGCCAAGTGCTTGTGGCCTAGTCCTCTCTCAGTTGCTCGACACCTCTCTCAGTTGGCCCATTATACTCTCTGTTGACCGAGAGCCTTGCTCGATGCATGAGTCATTTGCCATTAATGGTGCAAGTTGACTAGCCTTAATGCAACATGAGCTAATCTATGTCATTAGCTAGGTGAGTCCTATGCAAGTCGACTTAGGTAAGATCATGAGTTAACTTGACCTATAATGCAAGTCGACTTTTTATGTAGAGCAGGTTGGCTTGGCCTTATGCCTTGTGTCCAATGTTTTATCCTATGCCATGGCATATGTTATGGCTTTGCCATGGCGTGGTGTGGCTTGTGCCGTGGCATGGTGTGGCTTGTGCCATGACTCGTGTAATGACATATCATGATTCATTGATACTAAAAATGATGAAGTTTTGTTGTGATTGGTTTGGATAACTTTATTCATCACCACTGATAGTAAGGGAAAAACTCCTTAGGTGGGCAAGCCGACTTGGGGTTCTATCAAGTCGACTTTGGAACTCATCAAGTCAACTTACTTCCATAAGTTGACTTATTGTGTTATAATTGACATGGGCTGCATGTGTCTAGCATGATGCTCATCGAGCTATAGGAGCCAAGAGGCAGAGATCCAGCATTATGGTACAGGCAATGCATGAAGCAGGGGCTCATGGGCCATGGGCCATCACAGCACATATGGGAACGAGTTGGGCCACAATACACAGGCTGCTTAGGCTTGACTTAAGCATTGACACAAGAGGCCCAATTCTAGCACAAGAGCCATGAGAGGTTCCACAATGCTCTAGGCCACTCTTGAATGTTGGAGAATGGCCTAGGCTTGTACATAAGTCATGAAGGGACTAATAGGGACTAGATTAGTGTAAAGTAGTATAGAGATGTCTAGGGCATTGTAGAGTATTGTAAAAGCTCTAGAAACCAAGTGTTGTGGGCAATATGTAGAAGTCTTCAGAACACTCAAGAGCACTTATATTTGCCTATAAATAGGCCAAGCCCCCTCATCTGTTCACCAAGCTCTAAGTGCAAAGCAATCAAGCAATCAAGCAAAGTTCTCAACAAAGCTTTGCCTGTTCTTTTCTCTTTCTAGCACTTGGAAATCCTAGGGCATAGGCTGAACTGGTATTATCTCTTACTTAGCATTGGAGAGTACCAGTGCCGCATGGGCTGCGTGTGTAAGCCAAGAGTCAACTCGTGGTGGTTGGTATTAGAGTCTGATAGCGATATTTTTATACACTTGAATTTATTTTATCTTATTTTATTTTATTTCAGGCTTTATTTATGACTTTTAGAACTATTTTTAGATTTTATTTCATGATTTTACATTGATTATTTTCGTAGGTTTTATTTTAAGATTATTGAGCTTATTTAAGGATATTGGACTGTATGGACAATTGTTAGTATTTTGGGCATAATTTTCTATTCTGATATCCGATTGACTTGATTCTTATTGGGTTGGAAAGAAGATTTCAAGGCCTACAAATCTTCTGAAAACCTCATAGGCTGGGTCAGGCCAAAAGATATACAAAATTTGAGTCGAACTTGCTGTAATGTTGGAAATCAAGGCCCACGAGCTCTAAAAGCCCAAGTCCAAGTGAAATATCAAGCTATTATAAAGACCCAAGAATTTTAAGTCATTTAGGATTTTTAGGAATTAGATTATAAGGAGGAGACATCCTTTATATAAAGGGAGATGAGAAACCCTAGCTGCCACCTCCTTTGAAGGAGTATTTCTTCGAGTGCAAATGAGATATTTTCTTTAACTTTCTTACTTTTCTTTATCATGTCTACTTATATTTCTTGTTCTTAGGACTCGATGGATTTTGTTTTTTGATTAATAATACGGTTTGATTCGTTTTTTTCTCTTAAATTTTTATTGACATATTCTTTCTTTGATGAGATTTTATTGTTGAACTTAATGCTTCATTCATATAGGTACCTACGATTTGATGATTTACGGTTACATGCATAAGATCGAGAGGAGATTGCATGAAATCTGACCAATATAATAAAATTCATATAGGGTTATGAAATTCACGGATGATTAATTCTGTGTATGGAGATTTTAGGGGAAACCCTAAATTACAGATATTCCATAGATCTTAATGCAGTTCAATCTAATCAAGATTGCATGACTATTAGGTTTTGGTTAGTCGAATTAGGGTTTCATTGCATGACTATTGGGTGAATCTAATTTAGGAAAATCTGTCATCATCAAGAATGAATCTTTAGTCAATAAACTTTAAGGGATTTGAAAGATTTTAACCATGTGAAATAATTGGAGACAGATGAAATCGATGTCTTAGGGTTTTTATCTATTAATATTTCTATTTTTAATATTTCGTAATTTTAACATTTTTATTATCTCGATTCGTTTTGTCCAACTTAAATAGGGTATTTTACATTTGGTAATACATAATATCCTTGTGTGATCGACACTTGTTCTGTACTATATACAATACTTGACTAGGGTATACTTGCACAAAAGCATGATACACCTAAATTGCGTAACAAGTTTTTGGCACCATTGTCGGGGATATTCTTGTATATCAATAAAAATCATCGTGTTTGAGATTGGGTATTATTTTTTTTTACTTCTTGTCTCTTTCTTGTTTTTGGTAAATTGGATATACAGATTTTAGGGTTTTTCATACATTTCTTGTTTCTTTCATATAGAATTAGGTTTTTTAAGGTTTTTTTTTTCGGCTGTCTGAAAATGGATTAGGGAAATTGGTCAAACAACCATTGGTTTTGAAGGATTTCGGCCTGCTGAATAAAACCTATAGCTTCAGCTATGGGCACGCACCTAGTTTCGTCAAATTCTGTCGTTTACATAAGATTTTCTATTTTTTTAAATTTTTTGGTGATTTTTAGAATTTTCGATTTTTTTTTTGGGTTTCTTTTTGCATTATTTTGCTGTGTTTTTGTGATTTCTACATTTATCTAGGTATTATAGATTTTTTTGAATGGTTTTTGTATTTGGTTTTTAAGTTTGAATTTTGTGCTATTTTTGGTGTCTGTACAGTGCATGCTGCGATCCAAAAGTCTTGACCAAGTTGATTTCAATCCTGAGATTGAAAAAATATTATGAACCATTCGTAGATAAGTCAGGGAAGTTAAGGAGAAAGAAGTAATGGCTCATGAAAATAGAGTAATGAGAGAGTACTCGATGCCCAGACTTCAGTACATTTAGACTAGTATTGCACGACTCACTATGGAGGCAAACAATTTTGAACTCAAGCCAAGTCTCATCAGAATGGTACAAGCAGATCAGTTTGGTGGTGAAATATTCGAGGATCCAAACAGCCACTTGAAAAATTTTCTGGAGATTAGCGACACCATCAAACTAAATGGAGTCAGCGCAGATGCCATCAAGTTAAGGTTATTCCCTTTCTCTCTTAAGGGAAAGGCAAGGGTATGACTGAACTCCTTCCCTGCTAATCATTTTATGAGTTAGGAGATTCTTTCTCAGGTAATTTTGGCTACATATTTTCCACCTGGAAAGACAACTAAGCTACTTAATGACATTACTAGTTTTAGGCAATCTGAGGGTGAGTCTCTGTATAATGCTTGGGACCGGTTTAAGAATTTGATTAGGAGATGCCCACATCATGGTATTCCTGACTGGTTGATTTTGTAAATTTTTTATGGTGGTCTTTTAAATTCTGTCAACATTATGATTGATGCTACAACAGGGGTACCTTTATGAGCAAGTTATATAATGAGGAATGATCATTATTGGATAGTATGGCTTTTAACCAATATGATTAGTATAATGAGACTAAGATTCCTAGACAAAAGGCCATTGCGTATGAGGTTGATAGTTTTAGCATGCTCAAGGCGAAAATTAACTCTTTGATTAATTGTATGAAAACTAATCAACTTAATGTTGTGTCTAATCAGGCCTTATACTGTGATAATTGTGGTGATTCTACTCACGTATCTTTTGAGTGTCCACATGAGCAATAAGCAAACTACATTTCTAACTTTGACAGATCTCAGGACAACTCTTACTCCAATACGTATAACCCTGGATGGAGGAACCATATCAATTTTTCATGGAGTCAAGAAGAACCACAGAGAGTGAATCCACTAGATTTTTATTCAGGGAATCCACAACCAAGAGAGACTAAGGCATCATGGGAGATAGTAATTGAATGCTTGGCAACAACAACAAATGAAAGGTTTGAGAGGCTTGAAAATAAAATTGATCAATTAACTAATGTCTTTCATTCTTGTGTGCCAGATAGATCGTCAAGTGACATTGAGAAGAACTCTAGAGAGCAGGTTAATGCAATCTCATTGATGATAAAGAAAGAATTACAAGAGGTACCAGATTCATCCAAGGATGAAGAGGATAAACAAGAGACAAAGGAAGAGATCCAGAAATCTACGAATGAGGAGGCCGAAACACCAGATTCTAAACAGGGAAGTGTTTTATGTTTTAGTGATTTTAAAACTCCTGTTCTTTTCCTGGACACACATTACGTGCAAAAGTACAATTTGAAAAATTTTTAGAAGTTCTTAAGAAATTGCACATTAATATTCCTCTTTTAGTTGTCATCAGACAAGTGTCGAGATACGAGAAATTTCTCAAGAAAGAGATCACTAATAAGAGGAAACTTGATGAGATTTTAAAGGTCAAGCTTACATATGAAAATGTAATAATTGACAAGAGAAGGACAAAGGCATGGTATGATACAATAAATGGACATACTGTGAAGATTTATAAGAAGAGAAGAAATTCCTAAAGAGGAAACTGCAAGTTTTTCGACTTAATTAGGGGAGTCTTTTTGTTCTCTTCTCTTGATTTTAGATTGATTTGTATTACTGACAATGTTTGGATTAAGTGTGGGGGGATACATTGTATTTTGATTTTTAGGTGTTTTATTTATTTTATTTTGCTTTTTAGGACTTTTTTTTAGGAATTAAAATATTTTTATTTAGAAATCTTGATTTTTACTAAATTTCTTGAGTTTTGAAATTTTTTTTTTTCAAACCAACTAGATTTTCTCGAGTTTTCTAGTTCTTGTATGTTACTTATCTTGAATTGGGTTACATGATAGATGAATGGTATTAGTAGTTATTTTGTACATGAGTGGCTATTTACTTATCTTTTTAGTAATACCAAATTTACCTTAGTGAGGATTTGAGCCTTATAGAGTAATTTTTTTTTTTGGCTATTATCATTTTTCTTGCTAAGCGTATATCACACATGATTTGGTCGTTCTAGAACTTGTTTTGTTATGCATTTTGAGACCACATTCATGATTTTCATACACCAAAATGATTAAAGCATTTAGGTTTACACATTTTTAGCTTTCGAAAAATATCAACCCAATTATTTTACCTCTTAGTTACCCCCTTTGAGCCTAAACCTTTTCTTTCATATATTAACCACATCATTTACCCTATGACCTTTTCTTTCTAATCCCAGAATTTGAACTCGAATTCACTAATATACTTATAGTTGATGACATGACATTATGTTTTTAAGTATTATTATTTTATTCGAGTTTTATATATATTTTTAGTCATTGTCTTGTTGAGTGAGTTATGAAAAGGAAAAAAAACCAGTAAAAAAATGAAAAATGAAAAAAATGAGAAATAAAAGAAAAGAGCTGGTTGAAAAAAAAAAGGAAAAAGAAAAAAAGAAAAAAAGAAAAAGTCGAAAAGCAAAAAAAAAAAAGAAGAAAAAAAACATTTTTCATTCTTAGTATTGTTCACTCTTATAGTGAAGTCATTGTTCTTTACTTTAAATAAGTGATATATCACATTACATGTTCGTAGTTAAAGTTAGTATTTTCTTTGTCTTGATGTAACAATGTCATATCTTGATACTTAAATATACTTAGTGAATCATTTTAACCCTATATTTTATCAATTATCTTATCTCTTACCTTAACCCCATTACAACCAAATAAAAGACCTTTTGATTAGTGTATGATTTCATATATAAGTGGTGGAGATTTGATCTATGAGCAAACTTATGGTAATACCATCTCATTATGTTGATTTGAGTGATACACATACTCTTACATAAAATGAATACTTTGAGTAGTTGGTTAGTATCTTCTTTTATTCTGTTGAGTGAATCGATTGTGAGGGTGGTTGAATCTTGCTTTGTTCTTGATTTCAATGAGACTATAGGAGATGTTATAGTTTTTTTAGTGCTGGATACTGTGAAATATTGATTTTCTTAATTGTAATTCCGATTTGAACTTGTCACATACATGGTTAGGAACTTGGGAGGTCGAATTGGTTTTAGAGAAAATTTATTCTTGCTTGAGGACAAGTAAATATTCAAGTGTGAGGGTATTTGATAGTGATATTTTATTTTATTTTATTTTATTACAGCTTTATTTATGACTTTTAAAACTATTTTTAGATTTTATTTCATAATTTTATATTGATTATTTTCGTGGGTTTTATTTTAGGATTATTGAGTTTATTTAAGGATATTGGACTGCACAGACAGTTATTAGTATTTTGGGCATAACTTTATATTCTGATATCCGATTGACCTGATTCTTGTTGGATTGGAAAGAAGATTTCAAGGCTTAAAAATCTTATCAAGACCTCAGAGGTTGGGTCAGGCCAAAAGATATCTAAAATTTGAGTCAAAATTATTGTAGTGCTGGAAATCAAGGCCCATGAGCTCAAAAAGCCCAAGTCCAAGTGAAATATCAAGCTGTTATGAAGACCCATGAATTTTAAGTCATTTAGGATTCTTAGAAATTAGATTATAAGGAGGAGATATCCTTTATATAAAGAGAGATGAGAAACCCTAGCAGCCACCACCTTTGGAGGAGGATTCCTTTGAATACAAAGGGGATATTTTCTTTACATTTCTTACTTTTCTTTATCATGTCTACTTAGATTTCTTGTTCTTAGGACTCGATGGATTTTGTTTTTTGATTAATAATATGGTTTGATTCATTTTTTTCTCTTAAATTTTTATTGACATATTCTTTTTTTGATGAGATTTTATTGTTAAACTTAATGCTTCATTCATATAGGTACCTACGATTTGATGATTTACGGTTACATGCATGAGATCGAGAGGAGATTGCATGAAATCTGACTAATATAATAAAATTCATATAGAGTTATGAGATTGATGGATAATTAACTCTGTGTGTGGGGATTTTAGGGTAAACCCTAGATTACAGATATTCCATAGATCTTAATGCAGTTCGGTCTAATCAAGATTGCATGACTATTGGGTTTTGGTTAGTCGAATTAGGGTTTCATTGCATGACCATTGGGTGAATCTAATTTAGGAAAATCTGTCATCATCAAGAATGAATCTTTAGTCAATAGACTTTAAGAGATTTGAAAGATTTTGACCGTGTGAAATAATTGGAGGCAGATGAAATCGATGTCCTAGGGTTTTTATCTATCAATCTTTCTATTTTTAATATTTTCGTAATCTTAACATTTTTATTATTTTGATTCGTTTTGTCCAACTTAAATATGGTATTTTATATTTGGTAATGCATAATATGCTTGTGGGATCGACACTTGTTCTGCACATTACACAACACTCGACTAGGGTATACTTGCTCGAAAGCGTGATACACCTAAATCGCGTAATAGAGTCGTGCTTTAGACAAACTCATGGGATTGAGCTAAGCCTTAGGCCAAGTTCATGGGACAAGCACGGTTTCTATTTTTGAAGTTTCCAACCATGCAGTGCTTGAGGGTGAGCATGCTAGCATGGAGACTAACAAAAGTGCCAAGGGTGGCAAGGGCCAAAAGGACAAGGGTGTCCAAGACGTGTGGCCTCTTTTAAGAAGAGGTTACTTAGGGTGGAGCTAGCCATTGTCGATCAAGATGACTGTTAGAAGGAGCTAGACTAGTGTATGCCATAGTTTAAAGGGGAAAAGCTGGGGGAAGGCATGCAAGGTGCTTTTAATCGCATTATTGATGCATTTCTCAATGGTGATAAGGCTATCTGGTTTATGGTTGAGTCTCTCCAGGACGAGGTTGCCAAGTTCAAGGGTGAGCTTGAGGCGTGTAAGGCACTGGCAAGGGGTGCTATCGTGCCAAGCGAGGAGCCATCATTTGTTTCAGAGGAACTCCAAAGGCTACGGGCAAGCTCGATGCTTACAAGGCACAAGGGTCAAAGGGTGGCATTGTGGTTGCTCCAAGGGTGGAGGTGCCACGACCCGAAACATATGCAGGGGCAAAGAAAGCTCATGACATAGAGAACTTTCTATACAAGCTCTAATGGTACTTTAATGCACTTGCCAAGCTACACATGGATCCGCTCTACCTTAAGGACAAGGCACTGGTACGGTGGAGATGGAGGTGTGATGATGTATGTAGGAGTGTTCATGCCATCACTACATCAAATGAGGTTAAGGTTGAGCTCAAGAGGCAATTCCAACCTATGGATGCTGAACACAAAGCACAGGCCAAGCTTCGTCGCCTCCAGCACAAGGACAGCCATATTCAAGACTATGTGTGGGAATTCTCTGAGTTAATGCTTGAGATCCCAAATATGGCCCCTAAGGAGACCTTTTTCATGTTCGTGGATAAGCTAAGCTGTTGGGCCAAGCTCGAGCTATAGGCAAGGGTGTGGAGGACATCACTCAAGCTATGGCCATAGCGAAGTCTGTCTTTGTTCGAATTCAAGCAAAAGGATAATGATAAAGACAAGGGAGAAAAGCTTATCTTAGGCCAAAGTGGGAGAGACCAGGTAGGGCTATCCCCAATGCCAAATAATGCCAATGAGAGCAAATCGGGACAAAGTGGGAGTCGCAAGAGTGACAAGCCGTGCCAATCCATGGAATTCTATACCAACGGCCATATGGAAGCTAGATTCAAGATTGGCATCTCCTAATTGGTGTAACAAGGATAAGAGAGCTTGATCTTGAGAAGAGAGTTTTGGTATCCCCTCCTACTCCATTTTCTGGTCTCCCTAACCATCATATATGAAAAATATAGATTTTTGATTGTCAGTATAAGTTTTGAATTATCATTTTTTGGTCCTAGTTGGGTGCAAGTTTGCCCCTGAGTTGTGATTGTCCTGTCGCCTCTAATTTCGGAGTACTAGGTCTCTAGTTCTGAAAGTTCTAGCCTTAACCCTCTTGTTATACTACCGGACCATTTGTTGTTGGTAGGCTGCCATTCGAGTAGATGTTGTATCTCTTAATTCTGATAGGAAGTCTAGTTGTTCCCATAGGGCAAACTCATTTAACTCTGCTTGGTATTGTTCCACTCAGAGGGAGTGAATCCCTATTTCGAATAATGATACTCCTTCAGATCCGTACGTCAAGCTGAAAGGTGTTTCCCGGTGGCTCTTCTTAGTGTCGTACGGTAGGCCCATAAAATTCCATAGAGTTTATTTGCCCAACGGCCTTTTGATTTATCCAATATGGTCTTAAGCTCTTGCAAAATGGTTCGGTTTGTGACCTCGGCGAGACCATTGGATTAGGGATAAACAACTGATGTTAGTCGATGTTGAATTTCTAGTTTACCATAAAATTCCTTGAATTCTTGTTATCGAATTGCTTCCCATTGTCCATGATTAAAGAGTAGGGTAACCCAAATCTCGTGATTAATGATGACCAAATGAACTTCTTTATCTTCTTAGTTGTGATATGGGCCACCAACTTTACTTCTACCCATTTGATGAAGTAATCAATAGCGATGATGAGGAATTCTCGCTATCCTATAGCGTGGGGGAATGGACCTAGTATGTTTATCCCCCATTGTGTGAATGACAAAGGACTGGTAATAGGACAAAACTCGATAGAAGGTTGATGGGGAACCGAGAAGAAATGTTGGCATTTGTCACATTTCTTAACAAAAGCATTTGCATCAACTTTCATTGTAAACCAAAAGTATCCTTGCCTTAAAGCCTTATTTGCCAAATTCTATGCTCTCAAATAATTGCCACATATCCCCTCATGTATTTTTTTGAGAATGTGGTTCCTTTTTTTGAGAGTCAGATATTTAAGGTACAAGTGACTAAAAGACTTCTTATAAAGGATCCTATTGATAATGACATATTGTGTGGCTTTGTGTTTAACCTTTGCTGCTTCAATAGATGATTTTGGTAGCCAGCCATCGTTTAGGTAAGCTTGAATGGGATATTTTAAGCTCGAAAATTGGTGTGTTGATAGAACTTGCTTTGGTTCATCAATGCTAGGGTATGGAAGGCTCTCGATATATACTATTCAGCTCGTAGCTACTGAATCCAAGCTGGCCAGCTTAGATAGCATGTCGGCTTCAGCATTCTCTGATATGAGAATTTGTTGTATGTTGACTTTTTGGACTTCCTGGATTACTTCTTGCAATTTTGCTACGTACTTCACTATTACTAAGTCCCTAACCCCATAGGTGCCTTCGACTTGCTTCACCATAAGTTGGCTATCTGTGAACACCCTTATTTCTTGGGACCCTAGTGATGTCGCTATTTGTAGTCCTGTTAAAAGTGCCTCATATTTGACCTGATTATTGGTAGCTTTGAAGTTAAAATAGAGCGTGTATTTAGTTTTGAAATCATCGGAACCATGAGGATGAGCTCAGCTCCACTTCCTAATGAATTAGAGAATCTATCTACATGTATTGTCCAGGGTGGTACCATGCACTTTTCTTGAGGACTGTCTGGTGTTTGCTTGTTGTAGTTTGGGAGCGTACACTCAAGGATGAAATCAGCAAGAGCTTGGCCCTTGATAGTAAATTTGGGTTAATAGATGATATCGAGTTCTCTGAGTTTGATGCTCCATTTGATCAGTCGACCCAATAATTGTGTAAGCTTGGAAGTAGGGGCGGAGATGTCAAGTTGCTATGACAAGAGCAAAGGCTACTTTTTCAATGGGTTTTAGTTTACCTCGGCCTCTTGGAGGACACGGCTGATATAATATACTGGCTTTTGTACGTCAGTGTCTTATTGTACTAGCACTGCACATAGGGTGTGGTTAGAGATAGAGAGATAGAGATAAAGTTTTTTACTGTGAGTAGATAGGGAAAGCGATAGCGGTGATGCGAGATATTCCTTAAGCTTGTCGAAAGCTTCTTGACATTCAGTGGTTCGCATGAATCTTCAGGATTTTTTCAGAGCATCGAAGATGGGCTTATACCTTTCCCTGACTTTGGACATAAATTGGCCTTGGACATAAATTGGCTCAAAGCGGCGATCCGTCCCATAAGCCTATGCATTTCCTTTAACATCCTTGGAGGTGTCATATCCATGATGGCTTAATTTTATTTTATTTTTTTGATTAGCCTCGATTCCCCTGTTTGTGACCTGAAAGCTGAGGAACTCACCCGAAGTAATCTCAAAGGTGCACTTTGCCAGATTAAGCTACATGTGGTAACCCTCCAATGTTTTGAAGGTCTTTTCTAAGTCTGCCACACGATCTTCTGGGGTGATGCTGTTAACGAACATGTCATCCAATCTTTCAAAGGTGGCTAACATGCTCTTAACGAACATGTTAACCTCTACATATCTATCAATTTTCTCACTAAAGTCTTTGTTAACCAATCTTTCAAAGGTGGCTCCCATGATTTTTAAGCCAAAGGGTATGATTCTGTAACAATAAGTCCAATTCTATAATAAAGTTTGTCTTCTTCTTATCTTTCGAGGCCATCCAAATCTGGTTATAACCGGAATAGACGTCCATAAAGCTTAAAGCTGATGACTCGAGAAGTTGTCTATGAGTTTATCAATGTTGGCAAGTCGATAACTATCATTTGGGTATGATTTATTAAGATCTGTAAAATCGACACACATTCTCCACTTGCCGTCGGCCTTCTTCACCATGACTATATTAGCCAACTATTCTATGTATTTCACTTTTCTAATGAAGTCAATCATCAAAAGTTTTTGTACCTACTCTTGGATCGCACACTAGCATTCCAGAGTGAATATCTTTTTCTTCTACTTCACGGGTTTACAGCTCGGATTGACGGTTAGCCTATGAATAATCACCTAGAGGTGGATCCCTAGCATATCTTCAGGCGACCAAGCAAAGACTTTAGTATGGCAACGGAGGCATCCAATAATGGCCTCGCGCAAAGACTGTGGCAGTCGTGCTCCAATTAAAACTGTTTGTGTAAGGTTCTTGGTAATCGGGATCTCCTCTACCTCCTCTATGGGTTGGGGTTTGTCTGTTGGTGAGGGAACATCCTTAAACTCAGCAGTTTCTATTGAGAGGCTTTCTTTGCCTCCCCCAAATGGAGGTAGTTGGGGCATGGGATCACAATTGAGGGTTGCAATACCTTGCGTCATTCTGAATTTGACTTTTATGTGTTTAGTGCTTGGCAAAGCTTCTAGGAAGTTCAAGCTAGGACTATCAAGGATGACATTATAAGGAGAAAGGGATTTGATTACATTAAACATGACCATAGTGGTGGCATGATTTGGAGGAGTCCCCAAGGTTACAGGGAGTGCTATAGTACTTTTTGGGTACAATTATTCTCTAAAGAGTCCCCTTATTGGAACCATCTGGGGACAAAGCCCATCTGTTGAAAAGCATCCTAGTAAAGAAGGTCTCGACATGAACCTTGGTCAACCAGAATTCTCCTAACCGTATGCAAACCTATTTCTACTATGATGACAAGAGGATCATGGTAATTTGGTGGAACCCCGATTAAGTCACTGTTGTCGAAACTGATGGATGGCCTTCTCCTTATTTATGACAGGATAGCGATGGCATTGGAAATCTAGGTTGAAAATAAGTTTTGTCTTAGTTTGTTCCCACGGATAGTACCAATCTGATGAAGGTGAGTTTTCTCCTTAGACACTTGCTCTGCCTATCTGAGCGGGAGTCTAGAAACGGGATGTAGTCTGAGGATTGAAATCTATAAATACTATCGGAGGATGCTTCAGTGGGAGAAACTCTGACACTCTATTAGAAAGAAAAGTTTTTAAGATATGGTAAACAGATTGAGAAGAATGATGTCTCAATTCTATGTTGTTGATATATTTGATGTGTTAGGTTACTGAAAACTTACCTGGGTGGTGACCCATGTTGTGTATATATACACCTGACCTTTATAAGGTTTCATACTTTTCTTGTGAAGAGATTGTTGAGAATCTCTAAAATTACAGGAACTATAGTCAAACACCTTTTAGAGATATGCCCTCTTGGTGTTTAGAAAAAGTCCCGTGATCATGGGGGCATCTTGTCTTATCTAATGTGCCTGTCAAGGTATAGTTCTTTTATTTTGAAGGGTCGCTCTAGGGATGGAAAGATTTTCATCCCTATAAGGAAAGTTTGAGATTATTTAAAGATTTATTTCTTTTGGAGATTATTCCAAGTTGTACTTTCCACATTGATCGAATGGATTACGATTGCAATACATATTACCAAAGAGTGGAGTGACCGAGGAGGTTGAGTACTGAGGACTAAGATAACCAAGGAGCTATAGACAGTTTCGGTTGGGTGAACCTAGTCTAAAGGGTCTAGGGTAAAGTTCTAAGTCTTCTAATAATAGGCCGGTAATGAGCCTTTGGTTATGTATCACCAGTATTGAAAAGTCACTTTAAAGTAAATTTTCAGGAAAGAGTGCTGGAGTCACAATGGATCCGCTTAAGTACCACTCTCCTTAAACAGAATTCTACCAAGACAAATAATTTAATAGGACAACATATCACTAAAACTATATTCGATAACAATTATTATATAAGTAAATAAAAAATATAAAAATTTAACAAATTTGATCAAATGTATTAACATTCCAAACACTATTAAAATAATATTTTACTAATTTCAATGAAACATTATAAGAGAGAGATGGAAAAAAATTATCTCTTAAAGGGATGAGGAGGCAGCTTTGGGATGATTGGAGTTAGGGGGAGAGTCCTTTTATAACCAAAGGGCCTCTCCTCTCCCACTTCTTCTTTCCAACATTGGATTCCTTTTTTTTTTAATTTGCCACATACAAGGTGGAGATTGTCCATTGTGAAGTTGTTTTTCCATATTAATCAGATTTTGAATGAAACTATAGAGGCTCCCAAATACTTATAAGTCCCCAGTGGAAGCTGTTTGGGCAAGACTGATCATTAGCAACCTTTAGAAGATTGTGCTAGAGTGGCGAGGGTTGGTAGCTGATGGGATATAGCCCAATGACCATTTCGAAGGGTCAGCGCTTGAAGGCCCATACAGGAGACCCACAAGGGACAACTACCAACCGATAGGTGAGCACAACCCAGTATTATCGAACGACTACTCAACTGATCTATCGAAGGGTCTTGACCTCCCCATCTCCCGAACGATAGGATCTTAGTCGCCCTGTCTATCGAAAGAGATTCGTTGAAGGGGATTTGCCTCCCCGATCGAATACTCAACCATTGGTCCATCGAACGAGCAAGCCCTGAAGGTTCCACATTGGCCAAACGATCGACTGAAGGCCGACGACGTTATTGATCCTAAAGAAAGGTCAAAGCACCCAATGACTTTGATTCCTTGCTTAGAAACGGTATCTCTAGGATCTTAAGGATAAGGAAAATTCTTATACGATAAAAATCACGATCATTTCAGAATATTGAACTCTCGAGATTTCTGGATTGTTTCCATAAGAAAAGTAGGGTTACAATGACCCGAAAACATACGACTCTATCAAGTATAAGATACCCTTAGACCCTCCAAGTCAGGTACGCTTTTTCAGCCTTACACATTGGGCACACTAGTCACAAGGAACCTCTCCCTCTCTAAACTCTCAGTCTGTTTCTTTACATTTGAAAATCGTTCTTTCTGATTTGAGCATAGGAGCCTCCTCCGCTGCAGCTCCGGTGGTTTCTGCAGGTTTTATATTCTGTCGACAATAACCGTTCTAGTCATCAAGGAGCCGATATTTGTGGAGTCACAACCCACCTCTAACAGATTGGTTCCGTCAGTGGGAATAGACTAGAGCAACCTCTGTAAGATTGACAACCATACTTCTGAGAATCAGAGCATCCTCGAAAGCCTCCCCCATTATAGAAGGGCGCACTACAATATCTGCCGAACCGTCCTCCTTCTGGCACTCGATCACGCAATTTATGATCGTATGGTTTCTTCCCGACCGTCCCATCCGGAGTAAGTCTTACAACCTATGGCTCAAGAGTAGCCGATTGTGGCCCCTACACCAAAACGACTTAGCCATCCCCAGATGAAAAGACTGGAGTCAAAACTCCAGAATATGAGCAAATAACTGGAAAGACTTAGCCGAGCCCTTAGGCCAGACGGCTACCCATTCAGTGTGGATTCTGGACATGAACATCCCTCGTGACAAGTTCTCATATGAACTATGAACCATCGGTGATCTCTCGTCACGACCTAGAGGATCTGAAAAAACAAATCGAGCAACTTGTAGCCACCGAATTTAGAAAAGCAGGCACGAATAGGGACGAAGGCCCCCTCCACTTTTTGGGAGTATCACTTTTCGATCCGAAGATCTCCCTAGAACCAATGCCAAAAGATGTCCTCCTACCACCCATGGAGTGATACGATGGAATAACTGATCCCCATGATCATACCAGCCACTTCATAATAGTCATGGTCTCCAAGGACCTATCGGATGCGGCAATGTGTAAGCACTTTCCCACTACACTCAAGGGCAATACCCTGGCGTGGTTTAATTCTCTCTTACCGTTCAGTAAGAAGAGTTTTACCTATCTCTGACAGTAGTTTGAAGTTCATTTTATAATCAGCTGAGGAGCCAAGCCAAAGTCCACCTCAAGCCAAAGTCCACCTCCTTGCTATTGTTATGGCAACGGAAAGACGAGCCCCTGAGAGATTTCCTGAAGAAATTTAAAACAGAGATGTTAAAGGTTTCAGCTCTGGACCATTCAATCGCATTAGTCGCTCTCCTAATAAGCTTGCATTCCTCCAGCATGAAGACCTCAATTATGAAAAAAACCTCTTCAACCATTCAAGAGTTTTACTTTCGAGTCGAGAAGTTCATTGCGACAGAAGAAGCGGAGGCATACAATCAGTGAAAGAACTATCAGAGTAGAAAAGAACGCAGACGATCGTCTCGTCAGCCTTCCCCAAAGAGGAGCAAACCAGGGGCTCCGCCCTCATGGAGGTTTAATGTCTACACGCCGTTGAACGAGACCCCAGGTCAGGTCTTATATCAAATTAAAAATAAATCGTATGTCATGTGCAGCCTCGTTCCATAGAAGAAGACCCCAAGAAAGATAAGTCCAAGTATTGCTACTTCCTTCGGGATTATGGTCACATAACCAATGAGTGCAAGAGGCTCAGAGACCAGATGGAATTCCTGGTTCGTAATGGTAGACTGCAAAGATTCATCAGTATGGAAGGAAGGAATTTATCTTCCACGGACCGGCATAATCTACCGCGAGAGAATGAGCCACTTAACCGGCCGGACCCTAGACCACTACACGATGGACCAGAAGGGGTGATCTTTCAGATCGATGGCAAAAGCATCTGGCATTAACCTTATGTCCCCACTAGTGTTTGTCCGACATACGATCTGAAGTTTCTTGTGTTTTTTCCCTAAAAAAGGGTTCTGCACCTTCTCATTATTTAGTGATCGTCACTGTGACGGCTCGTGACACGAAATCCTCAATGGTTGACAAAAGAATCACTCCCCATCTAAAGTTTCCGAACGAACGTCAGGCCTAAGTCACCTTGATCTTACCAAACATACGCGTAATCAAAAATGGCTACTCATGGTACCCTTCTCATGAAAGTGACACTATGAGTAGGGGCAAATGATGGGACATAGCCCAATGACCATTTCGAGGGGTCAGCGCTTGAAAGGCCCACACAGGAAGTCCACAAGGGACAACTACCAACTAATAGGCGAGCATAGTCCAGTATTATCGAACGACTACTCAACTGATTTACCGAAGGACCTTAGTTGCCCTATCTCCCGAATGATAAGGCCTTAGTCACCTTGTCTATCGAAAGAGATTTGCTGAAGGGGATTTGCCTCTCCAATCGGATACTCAGTTATTCGTCCACCGAACGAGCAAGTCCCGAAGGTTCCACATTGGCCTAACGATCGACTGACAGATGACGACCTTATTGATCCTAAGGAAAGGTCAAAGCACCCAATGACTTTGATTACCTGCTTAGGAATGGTATCTTCCGGATTTTATGGATAAGGAAAATTTCTATACGATAAAGATCACGATCATTTCAAAATATTGAACTCTCGAGATTTTCGGATCGTTTCCATAAGAAAGTAGGGTTACAACGCCCTGAAAGCATACGATTCTATCAGGTATAAGATACCCTCAAACCCTCCAAATCAGGTGTGCTCTCTCGGCTTTACACATTGGACACACTACCCACAGGGAACCTCTCACTCTAAGCTCTCAGTCTGTTTCTTTACATTCAAAAACCGCTCTTTCTGACTTGAGTGTCGGAGCCTTCTCCTCCGAAGCACCCTCTGACGGTTTTTGCAAGTTTCATATCCCGTCGACGGCAACCATTCGAGTCATCAAAGAGCCTATTTCTGTGGAGTCACAACTCAACTCCAACAGTAGCCAATTTTGATAGGACCTGCCGGTAAACTTTTGGGAAACTCTCAGGGCAGACAAAGGCAACTATTCCCATAATGGTGACACAAATTGTACTAGAATTGGAGTTAGAGCTACATGTGGGGGATGAGGAGAATAACAGTCACTTGGTGAGATAGAGGGACGTGATAGTTGAAGAGGGGAGTGAAGATAGAAAGATTTTCTTTTCCGATAACAGCCATTAGATTTGGAGTTTGGAGTGAATTCGAACTGAATTTTTCCCTGATGGGGATACTAACACAAGGCAATGGAAAGAGCCCAGAAATCAGGGATGGAGCCACAAAATTTTTCTTGGAGGGGCCTATATTGCACGAAAATGGAAATGGGAAAACAGAAACGGATATAAAACGTTACAATGAAATGACATTTTATAAAAATACAAGAAACAGAAACATGTATAAATATGTAAATATAAAAAATATAAAGACTTTTATATAAATATTAATTATTTTATAAAAATAATAGAATGACTATATTTTATAATAAAAATAAAAAATAATCAAATATGTAATTATTAATCATAAGATAAAAAATACAGAAAAATAAAAATTATAATTAAGTAAATAAATAATTTATTAAATATGAAAAATATGTAAATATAGAAAATATAAGGATTTTTGTGTAAATATTAATTAATTTAACATGTTAAAATGTTTTGGAAATGTTTCGAAAATAAGAAATATTTCGAAAATGGAAAAACGTTAATGTTGAGAAGTTTTCATGTATCATAGGGAGGGGCCATAATAAAAATTATAAAATAAAAATATATTAAAAATTTATATAATTTTAATTAAAAATACAAAAAATATTAAACAAAGTAAATAATTCATGAAAGTTGTGTTTTACGTTTTTTTCATTGATTCAAATTCATTTATAATCGATTATGAAATAGAGAAGTATTGACAATTTTTTCAATATAAATAAATAAAATATCTATAAGATACTCATGTTCCATCTTGTTTCACAAACTTCTCTTCAAAATTTTAATGCTAAGAAAATTCATTTACTAGTTATTGAAATAGGAAAAGTCAAAATAATATGAATCAATCTACTAACTAAATGATATAATTTTAATTTTGCGATTTCTACCAACTTATTGCACAATTCTGAGAGTACTATAATAAGCATGCTCATAAGCCAAGGTATGGAGTGCAGTTGCGTTATATTTTATTAAAAATTATAGCTTTTATTTTTTATAAAATTATTCTGAATATATGCAATATTTTATTACTTATGTAAATTTCTGACATCGTTTATTTGTACGGGCATCTACTGTCAAGCAAATATACGGTAACATAAGATAGATTCTAGTTATGAGGTTGATCATTGGAGCCCATTTAATGGTAGTAGGATGGCTAAAACAACTTTTGGGCTAGAGTCAGGTTTTACTTTTGGATCACAAAAGCAAAATTGAGCCATCGAAGAATCATCACCGGAGGATCAAGTTATTTGGTTTACTAGGTTTAAAGCTTAAAAAAAAAATTATTATTATTTTCTGACCTCTCAAAAGTCATGGCCCCCTCTACCAAAAACAAAAAGAGACCACGTGGCTCCACCTCTGCCAGAAATCATTGATGGTGTGGGAGGTAGAACTAGTAATCGAGTTGGGTAGACCCGAGCTCGCACCCTTTTAAAGAATCAACCGGATCTCAACCCGTTTTAAAGGATCAACTCATTTCGAATTCGAGTCAAAATCAGGATTTCTTTTACACTCATTTTAATTATAGATCGAAACTAAATACTAATAGTCTCGGTTTATTTATTTTTTATTTTTTAAAATTAAAAATAAAATGTTATAGTATTTAGATAATGATTTTAATATATTAATATTTTAATTTTTTATAATATTGTTATTGTTAATTTTTATAATAGTATGTGATTTTTAATTTGACATAGTTATATATATTTTGTATTTTATTTTGAATGATTTATATATTTTTATTTTATATTTATTATATTATAAAATAAATTAAAAATATTAAAATAAAATTATGTAACAAAAAAATAATAAAAAAATTATGTTTCAGTTCGAATTTAACCCGAAATGGGGCTAAGGCACTTCTAATTTTTTGGATCTAACTCGAATCTTAATTTTTTGAGTTTTCTTGAATCAGGTTTGGATTCAGACCCATCAAAATTTAATTGGGTTTTGCAAACCCTTGTTCAAAAAGTCCAATTGCCACCCCCTACGCAAGACATTGAAGTAGTTTGTGTGATTACATTATTCATTGTTACCGGAACATAAAAGATCCAATCTTAAAGGACTTGGGATGGGTATTTTTATCAAAATAATTTTTTTTTATTTAAAATTATTAAAATAGCATTGTTTTTATTTTTATTTCAAATCTAAAGAAGTCGAGAATGGTGACTTTGTGAAGTCGAGATCCTTAACTTTGTTAATTTTTTTCCTGATTTTTAAGCAAATTTCCAAAAAATATGAAGATGTAAAAAATTGTAGACGAGATCATGAATCGCGCTTTCAAAAGCGGGATTCAGAATCTCGTTTTCAAAACCTAGTGCAACAAGGTTTAAAACCCCCAACTCATTGACCAATTAAAATCTGCCACGTGCTGAATAAAAACTGCCACTTTGACTTTGGCCTTTGGGGAGATATGATATGAAAACGTGCCCAGGTTCAATGAATGAAGAAGAACGAAGGCTTAGTTTGGGGCAATCATTTTCACGTTTTGTCTCTTCCTCAGATTTTCCAAGATTCAAAAGCAAAATCCAAACCCCAACACAATTGAGAGAGAGAGATTTAGAAATGGCGTTGGCTGCTTCTTCTTCTTCAATCTTCGGTTCGATTTCCTCTTCACATTTATCAATCACCTCACATGGGGATATTTTCGTAAATATTATAAAAATTTCACAAAATCAAAAAAAAATACTTTTTTTTTGCCTTCTCAAACTAGTAAAGTTAATATTGTGAAAGTCGATTTTAACATCAATTTTCATAAAATCGACTTTGAATCAAATTATTCAAATATTAAAAAAAAAACTAAAATCAATACAAAAAAAATTAACTTCAAAATTGATATCATCAATACCGAGTACAGGTCTCCCTCCTGCCCTTCTCTTCTCTCCCCGTCTCTCTCTGTCTCCTCGTTAATTCTCTCCTCACCCTCTCTCCTCATTAATACACACACACTGTTTTTTTTTGGAAACATTTTCTCTCTCTCTACGCATGCATGCATGCCACTCTCCCCCTCTTCTCATTTTGTAAATATAATATAATATTATATTAATATTATATTAATATAAAATATTTTTTAAAAAAATCATATTATTTTTATTTTAAAATATAAATAAAAAAGAATATAAATTATTATTTTATAAATATTAAAATAATATTAAATTTAATAAATCTTTTTATTATATAATTTAATATTATTAAAATCTTTGAATAATATTATATTATATAATATAATATTATTTTAATATTATGTTATATTCTTTTATAAAATATTAATATTTTTGATATTATATTATTTTAATATTATATTCTTTTTAATATTTTTAATCTCATTTTTATATATTTTTATTAAAAATGATATAACATAAAATTTATTGTTTATAATGTAATTTATTTTAATTTATTTATTTTATAAAAACATTTTAATTTTATTATTTATTTTATAAATTTTTATTTAATTTGTTAATTTATAAATTAAAATTACATTATGGATATACTTTTTATATTTCAAATACGTTATTTCTTTTCAATATATTATTTTAATTTTACATTATTTACTATGATATAAAGAACTATAATTTTATTGATTTTATACAAATTTATGAAAGAAAATTAAAATAATATTAAAAAATGATATCAGAATTTTTTGATTTTATATTCTTTTTTGACATTTTTAATGACTTTTAAAATTTACAATAAATCATTTTATAAAATTAACAAATTAACGAATCATTTTATTAAATTTGTATATAAAATCATTAAAATTAAAATAAGTCATTAAAAATCATTTTATAAAATCATTAAAATTATAATATCATTTTATTAAATTTACAATAAGTCATTAAAAATGTCTAAAAAAGAATATAAAATCAAAAAATTCTGATATCATTTTTTAATATTATTTTAATATTCTTTCATAAATTTGTATAAAATCAATAAAATTATAGTTTTTTTATATCATAGAAAATAATGTAAAATTAAAATAATGTATAGAAAAGAAATAATATATTTGAAATATAAAAAGTACATCTATAATGTAATTTTACTTTAATAAATTAACAAGTTAAATAAAAATTTATAAAATAAATAATAAAATTAAATTTTTTTTATAAAATCAATAAATTAAAATAAGTTACATTATAAATAATAAATTTATGTTATATCCTTTTTAATAAAAAATATATAAAAATGAGATTAAAAATATTAAAAAGAATATAATATTAAAATAATATAATATAAAAATATTAATATTTTATAAAAGAATATAACATAATATTAAAATAATATTATATTATATAATATAATATTATTCAAAGATTTTAATAATATTAAATTATATAATAGAAAAATTTATTAAATTTAATATTATTTTAATATTTATAAAATAATAATTTATATTATTTTTATAAAAACTTTTTAATTTATATTTTAATATAAAAATAATATAATTTTTTTCTTTAAATATTTTATATTAATATAATATTAAAATATTATTATATTATATTTATATAATGAGGAGAGGGGGAGACTGACATGCATGCATGCGTGGAGAGAGAGAGAGAGAGAGAGAGAGTTACAAAAAAAAGTGTGTGTGTTAATGAGGAGAGATGGAGAGAAGAGAGAATTAATGAGGGGAAAGAGAGAGAGAGGGAGAGGAGAGAGTGGCCCGGGGGGGGGGGAGCTAAAGTCAATAATGATGATAATGACTTTGAATTCGATTTTTTGGTATCGATGTTTTCTCTTTTTTTTCTTTTTTATTTCTTTACATTTGGACAACCTAATTTGGATAGTTTGAAATTGATTTTGTGAAAATCGATTTTCACAACGTCAATTTCGTTAGTTTGGAAAGAAAAAAAGAGTCACATTTATTGGATTTTATGAAATTTTCATAATATTTACGAAACCTCACAACCTGAAAGATAAATTAGACAACTTTCGATTATATTTTGAATTTTGCATTTTTTGGACCAAATTTTGGAAATTAGGGTTTTGATTTTTCCTGCTTTTATATGGGCTTAGGTTCGTTGATCGGTTTGTTTAGGAGATCTGGCCGCAAAATTTTGAACAAAAAAGTTATGAACAAAATTTTGAGCAAAAATTTTGAGAACGAGAAAGAGAAAGAGAAAGAGAAAGAGAAAAAGAGAGAGGACGAAATGGAGTGTATGTATTTATCCTTGCATAGCTGTGAAATTTTGAGTTGCTTCCAAAAGTAGGATTGTGGATCTTGGTTTCAATTTTTTTTTTAAAAAATTATTTAAAAATAAAATTAATAAAGTCACGATTGGGGAGTGATTGGGGATCTCGATTTGAAGAAGTCATCTTCAATTGGGACTTCTCTAGATTTATAATAAAAATAAAAACAGTGTTATTTCAATAATTTTAATTAAAAAATATTATTTTGATAAAAAATCTGACTTGGGTTGATCTAAGAGTAAACTCAAATTTTGGGGGGCGCAATTTAAACTTAAAAAAAAAAAGTTTGGTTTTGAAAAAAAGTTTGCGGCAGTACATATGAAAATTTATTGGGTCCTTATATATTTATATAAAACATGCCAAAAGTAAAACATCATTTTTTGTCTCACCACACTTAATTGATCCCGATGACTTGAGTTTTATATATGGAAAAAATAAACATCGGATAAATTTTCTCCTTTAAGAGTTTAATTTAATTTAAATCGTATTTAATTGAATTTATCATAATTACTAAATATAGATGATTTATTAAAAAATTCATTTTTGGTCTCATAATTTGAATCTCAATCAAAGAAGGTGGGTGCCAACTTGTTGGCTGGAATTAAATTTAGCCACAGGAACCAGGCTTCAATTTTTGATGACTTAAATGCCATTGACAATGTTATCCATTATTGGGGGGCCGGGGGATGGGGGAAATCCTTTCTTAAAAGATTTGGGTTGACTTGAGAGTGACTAGAGATTTAGGGATAATTTGAAAGAATGAAAAAAAAAAAATGTTTAGGAACTAATTTGTGGTTTCGGAATAAAAAATTACCATATTATATATGAAAAATCATAGGTGCCATAACGTCTCATAATTTCAATCTCAAACAAAGAACATGAGAGCTTGTTGCATCCCCAAGGGACAAATCTAATGATCATTATTTTCCTTCTTCAATTTGATAATTTTATATTCAAATCTTGATATAATTTAAAAAAAAAAAAAAAAACTCCTCCTTGTTGTGGTCTCGGGCCTCTCGCAGCTTGATGCGAAAAATTAAAATGGCATATGGCTGCTTCTCATTCTCACTCATACTACTAATCATGACCCTTCAAACCTCAATTGTTCATCACATTCATTTTATTCCAAATTGCACTCAATAAATCCCAACTATCTCAGCAGCAACGCCATTACCAATACCTTCTTCTTTCATCAGCATCAATATCAACAAAAGGCTGCTTTTTCTGTGAAGAAGGAGGAGGAGATCAGATCCTTTTGTAAGACTAAAGAGGTGTCTTCATCATTGTTTTGGTTGTGCATTGATGTGTATCTGCCAGAACAATTGCGTCCCTATGCCAAGCTTGCTCGTTTGGATAAGCCCATTGGGTCATAGCTGTCTACTTGGCCATGCCTCTGGTAATTAAACATCACTCCACTGGTAATTAGAGAATAAAATAAAAGAAAAAAGAGTGTTTATGTTGGGAATATAAAGAGGGAAATAACACAAACATAACCTCGAATCACCTTTGACAATCAAACTATAAATGTTTATTTATCATGAGAAAATAAAAAATCTGAAATGATAATATTAGTTTGAATTATTTAGAATTTGAATTTAGGATAATGGGATAACTCCCATTATCCCTTAGCTACCTATGACTCCCCTATAATCTCATTTTTCCATCCCACTAACTAGTGACATACATTTTGGAAAAGAATTGAGAGAATTCTTTTTGAGAGAAAAATATACATTCTGCATTTTGTCGAATAATAGATTGAGAGATATTGAGAGTATTGATAATTTTTTTTTTTTGAGTAGAAAATTTTCTTCAATCATTTGATCATCAAATTGTGGATTGAGATATCATGGTATTATAGTGATGGTTTGATTTCGTGATTACCATCCTAACCGAGCATTTTGATCGAGGGACTTCACAGTTTGGATTTTTGGAAACTTACACATCGAGATATTTATCCCAAAATTCTGATCTATTATTTCATGATTTTCCATACTTCCGCATTAAAAATAAATCTAACATTGGTATATGAGTATATTTAGATTTATTAAAAATTTTTCAGAATATTTTTTGATAAAAAATTTGTAGGGTAAAATTTAGATTTCAGATTATGAATGAATTTTATAAATCTGAAGATACCACGAGATTACCCATGACGCAAGTATCATAGATATGATTTTAATTAAATTTTTGGAGCATGTTTAGACCACTAAATGTCTAATTGAAGTTTTCAACCGTGAATAATGCCCGTGACTTTGGAACCTTAGATCTATCGAGTATAAGGATGAATTGATATGTAAAAATTGTCTATAAATGTTTATCATAATCTGATCTATATTTTTGATACATTAATTGTGAATTTTGGTTATTGGAATGTGAGTTTCTTCGTTTGTTGCGAAGAGCCGCGACATAGGAAGTTTAAATTGTCGAGTTTAGAGATTAAATTTTTCAATAAATCTATTTAGGATATTTTGGAAATTGAATTAATGTTTCTAGTTATAATCGGCATAAAAAAGTGGCTGAAAAGGTATTTTTTGACAACCGGGTCAAGACAACCAGGTTACAGACCTATCGGGCATAAAAGAACTTACCCAACCTATGGGCACGTGAAGTACATGCGTGCTGAGGTGTGTGATGCGCACAAGAATGACTGCGTTAAGTTCATGCACGCTGAGGCACATGAGCAACAGGGTTGGGTCCGAGTTAGTTTTGATCTAGATTCGAGTCTCGACCCGCATCCTGACTCGGGACACGAGTCATGCGTGGCTTATGTGCTGCACATCTGGCGCGTGTGCCAGCATGTAGGTGGCATGTGTAGGTGCTTGGAGCACTACCACCGATGCATGGCGATGTTTGGGACTCTCGATGGTGCGTCAGACTACTCTGGACTTGATTTTTTCATCTTTTTGAGGGTCTTACATCATTATTTGTGCTTTTGCGGGTTTTTATGTACTGAATTCAAGTACGAATGGTAAAACATAATCCTGAGTTGTGGTGGATGGGTCTGTTGATCTATTTGTTCGCTTTAGGATTCACATTCGAACTATTTCATGTTTGTTGATTCGAAGGGTGCACAAAATATTTGAATAACCATCAATAAGTCACTGAAGTCTCTTTTTTTCGTGTATTAGAGACTATGGCTACTTCGAAAACTATCGTACTGGATCGTTGCAGGGGGTAAACTGAATGATGACAATTACGATATTTGACACCATAAGATTTAGTTTCTCTTCAAGGAGCAGGATCTTTCTGAGATTTTGAGGTACGAGATAGTGGATCCTAGGGAAAGTACCACACCTGAGGCCAGACGAGATCAAGAGACTTATCATGTGTGGAAAAGGAAGGATAGCCATGCTAGGCAATCCTGATTAGTAGCATGCACAATAACATTATCCTAGTTTACGAGTAGTATCCTATAGTTATGTCAGTTTGGCTTGCCTTAAAAGAGCAATGTGGTGCTCTTTTAGCTTCTAAGATGAGAATGTTGACTTATATGTTCATCACTTATAAGAAAAGGGTTAATCATACGATGAAGCAATATTTAATGCAAATGTTGAGTATGATCGCCAGGCTAAGGTACACGGGTAAGCCCATTTCGGATGAGTTTCAGGTTCTAGGTGTGATCTAGTCATTATCTGATTCATGGGTGACCATGAAAATCTAACTCATGCATGACGAGCTGATGCGAGAAATCATTGTGAGCTCGAGGAGGAGCATAAATAGGTTGCATTCGGGTCATGCTTTTGCAATGGAGTTGAGTATGGGCTCCCATGATACCAAACATAAATGGAAGAAGCATGAGAAGAAGAATCGAGATCCAGGTAAGAAGAAGTTATCCATGTGACAGTAGTGTACAAAAGCCCAAGAAGAAAGAGCTGGATAAGGCCAAATAAAGTGTTACGTATGTGGCAAGTTTGGTCATTTCACTCATGAGTGTAACGAGTAGAAGGTATGCTTTTATTCTTTATATGATTTGAGTTTTGTCTCCACTACTGTAATGCTCACTGGTTCCTCTCTTCTATAGAGTGTAGACTCAGGAGCCATAGACCATGTAGCTCGAGACAAGAGCACGTACGTAAAGTTTTGTCGAGTTAGTTCTCAGACTAGGAGGATTTACATTAGGAATAGAGCATTCGTCGTTGTCAGAGGGATTGACACTTGCAAACTAGAGCTACAAACTGAATAAACTCTTTATCTATATAATGTTCTTTATGCTTTAGATTTTCGACAGAACCTGATTTCTATACTTTTTTTTAGACTACCTAGGATATACTTTATCTTTTGGAAACTCTATTATTTCTATTAACTACGGTAGTTCTTTCATTTTTTCTGGTTTTGTCCACCATGGACTATATGCACTGAATTTTATTTCTTTTAATGGTATTTCTTGTTATTCTTCTATTGTCTTTATATTTGATTATGTTGATGATGACGTGAATGTATGACATTGTTGACTTGTAAAGATAGAGCAAGAGAGGATGAACCTGTTAGCAGTAAATGGTATGTTGGATCCACTAATGAGAGCTGAGACTCTATTGCAATTGTTCCACTCTAATATCTATGGCCCTATGAACATGAGAGTTTGAAATGGAGCTGTGTACTTTATTATGTTCATAAATAATTACATGCATTTTGGTTACATTTATCTGATCTCACACAAGTCTGAGGCATTAGAATGCTTCAGAAGGTTTATTAATGAGGTTGAGAATCATTGAGACTTGAGAATGAAAACTCTTAAAACCGATCAGGGATGTGAGTATTTGTCTGAACAATTTAAAGAACTCTATTTTTGGAAGGGTATTACGAGACAACTAACAATTTTTGGTATTTCTCAATAGAATGGAGCAGCCGAGAGGAGGAATAGGACTTTGTTGGAGATGATGAGGTTTATGATGGCGCAGACCAATTTGCTTATCTCCCATTAGGGAGATGCTTTGTTGACTACAACATATGTCCTCAATCGTCTACCATTAAATTTCGTAGTTAGTATCTCATATGAGCTTTGGATAGGGAGGCAGCCTAACCTTAGCCATTTGAGGCCATAGGGATGTGTTGCGTATGTCCACGATTCCTCCCATCCATATGGCAAGTTAGATCCATGAGAAAAGAAGTGTATTTTTATAAGATATTCAAAACACTCCAAGGAATATATGTTCTTAGGTGAGCATACGGACAACACTGTCATTGAAATTGAATCTCATGATATCACATTCCTTGAGAATAATTTTCCTAAAAGAGATGAAATTGATTGGAACTTTACCTTTTATGAAATGGATGAACCTAGTAGCTCAGTTGAGCCTATCGATAGGATCCAAGAACTTATTATGGATCTTGGTCCTAGTGGAAGTGATCCACCTAGAGGTAAAGGAGTTCTCCCTCTTCGTAGGAGCAGTTGAGGACACGTACCTAAACACCATTTCCCGGTTAAGGGTGAGACTCTTATTGTAATTCTTGAGGATGATGACGAGTCTAAAACAGTTCAGGAGGCTCTTGAGGATCTTGCGAAGGACCATTGGTTGAAGACCATAAAAGAAGAGATTGATTCTATGTAGACCAACGGGGTCTGAGACCTAGTGATTTGCCTGAGGGGAAAAAGACCATTAGGAACAAGTGGATTCTCAAAATCAAGAGAAAGGCTGATGGATCAGTGGATAGGTATAAAGGTAGTCTACTAGCTAAGAGTTATATTCAGACTAAGGGCGTGGACCATGAGGAGACTTTCTCCCCGGTAGTTAAATTTACATCAGTTCGTTTACTTTTAGCGATTGTCGCAGATATGAATCTGGAGTTATACCAGATGGACGTTAAGATAGCCTTCCTAAATAAATGTTTATATGAGGAGATCTATATAGAGCAACCATTTGGCTTTGTTCATGTAGGTTAGGAGGATAAGGTGTAGCGACTTCGGAAATCGATATACGGTCTTAAGCAATCATCCAGGCAGTGGTACCTAAGATTTCATGAGAATGTGATATCTTATGGTTTCGTAATGATCAAGGAGGATCATTGTATGTACCTTGTACATTCCACTAACTCCTTTGTGTTCATGTCATTCTATGTGGATGACATTCTGTTGCCTGGGAACAACATAGAGTATCTGATGACCATTAAAAAGTGGTTATTGTCGAGTTTTGATATAAAAGATATGGGTAAAACTCAGTTTATTCTCAGATTTAGGATCCAAAGGGATCGCTCAAGACTAGTGTTAACTCTTTCACAAGAGTCCTACATCAAAAAGATTTTTGAGTGCTTCGGAATGAGCGATTACAACCCCATAGATACTTCTATCACTAAAGGTGAAGGCTTGAGTCTTGACATGTATCCTAAAACTTAGGAAGAAATAAGAGAGATGAGTAAAATCTCTTATGCCAGTATAATAGGCAGTCTCATGTATGCAAAGTTGTGTATACAATAAGACATTTATTTTGCAGTCGATTTGGTGAGTTGGTAAAAGGATTATGAGATATCTTAACGGAACTATGGATCTCTTCTTGTGTTACGGAGGAGGTAATTTGTGTCTCATTAGGTATTCATATGTTGGCTAGGGTGACAATCTGGATGGACTCAAATCGATATCAGGTTTTGCTATCTTGCTTAATAATGGTGCCATTTCATGGATCAACAAGAAGAAAACCTGTATATCTCTATGTATAATGAAGGCTAAATTTGTGGCATGCTCAGTAGTAGTTCAAGAGAGTGTTTGGCTCTAGAGATTTTTGGATGACTTAGAAATTGTAGCAGATAGTGAGAGGCTAATAATGATTTATTGTAATAATCAGGCCGCTATTGCCTACACCCGAGATCCTAAGTATCACAATAAGACCAAATATATTAATACCAGATACCATTTTGTAAGAGATATCATCAAGAAGGGTGAAGTGACGATCAAATACATATCCACACACAATATGGTTGTTGATCCCTTCATCAAACCCATTATGAGAGATTCCTTTATAGGACATAGGGAATCGTTAGGTTTACGTGTATTTTGACATTTCTCATTATATACTATGTTGATATTGTGATGCTTATTGTTATGTATGACACGTGCATTTTTAGTCATTTGTTTATTGTACTTATTTGTTGTTATATATAATGTGATGTGATATGATAAAAGATATGTTAGGCAGACGAGATCGACTCTCTCATACGAGTGACTATCTCTGGCTCTGAGTGAGTAGGGATGAAATGGTTTTTAGGTGTAAGAGGCTTTAAAAGTGACGTTGCTAAAAAATAAATTGCGTTGATACATGTTTAGGATGAAATCATATGCGATATGACTGATACAGACATATCCATATCCATGTTATCTGTAAGTAGTCAGGTTTGAGATTTTAGATATTACTTGTAGTAAGTGATATTGTCTATAAGATACTCTTTCTGAGATCTCTAGGTAAAGTCTTATGTGTAAATTGAGTCCCATATTTATATAATGTTAGAGAAATATGATAGATACCCTTTTGAGAGATAGGGAAATAACACTATGTCACGTGTTTCATATCATGTGTGATAAATTGACCATGGGATAGTGGGAGCTATTATTTGAGATGATGATGTGATCTTGGTCCCTTGCCTACTGTGTGAGACCTGAATCCTATTGGATAGTCCAATATACCCTTATTACTTTTGGTTATTTCTTGAAGCCTTAGTTTAGTGTATGCTACTTTAATCTGCTTACCAATTGTTTAGAGTACAATGAGGTTAGTAGGGCATATCTAGTAAAGTAACTGAGTTGAGATGGATTGTTTTTTGTAGGAAAAAGGAAGACCAATTGACATTACATTATTGTATTGTATTCACCGGTTAACCTGTTATGTTTATCCATGTTATGATTGAAACATAATAGTGAATACATAGTTGAGCAACGATTGAGATCATTTTCGTTGAGGAAAGTGGCTCGATGGATGTAATGTATTGAGTTTGAGTACAACGAGTTCTTTTTAGTACTAACAATGACTTCTAGATCATCTTAACAGGTGTATTGAGAAGTCTTTGCTTACAAGTATGTTCGCCGATCACAAGACACATAATCCTGTATGAAAATCCATTAGGGTGATGTAAAAGATTGCATGAGCTGTGATTTTGTGACAGACGAAAAATGCCCTCATGTGCAAGTGAGAGATATTAATTTGCATGCCCATGTAGGGGCATTTTTGGGAGATGATACAAATTATTTGGAATTTAAATTTGGGATAATGGGTTAACTCCCATTATCCCTTAACTACCCATAACTCCCCTATAATCTCATTCGTTCACCCACTAACCAGTAACGTACATTTTGGAAAAAATTGAGAGAATTCTTTTTGAGAGAAAAATATACATTGTGCATTTTGCCAAGTGATAGATTTAGAGATATTAAGAGTATTGAGAAAATTTTGAGTAGAAAATTTTCTCCGATTATTTAATCATCAGATTGTGAATTGAGGTGTCATGGTACTATGATGGTAGTACCATTTCGTGATCACCATCTCGGCCAAGCATTTTGATCGAGAGATTTTGCGTTTCGGATTTTTTGAAACTAACACATTAAGATATTTATCCCGAAATTCTGATCTATTTATTTCGTGATTTTTCACGTTTTCGCATTGAGAATAAATCTAGCTGATAATTCTATGGAGATTAAATATCAGGCAACCATGACACATTTTAAATATAGTTACTAATTTTTTCTCATTTGACAATACTAGTCTTTGCCTGATCTTGACTCCACGTTCTTTAGTCAATATTCCAAATAATATACCAAAAAAATTTTCATATCTCAAAAGTAAAAAAAAATCAACATAGATGATATTTGTAATTAATTAATTGTCAATTAAGTTTTCTTTTTTTTTTTTTAAAGTAGCTTTATTTATGTTACTTCTTTGAACATTTTATTAGATAATTAACATATTATCGGTTGGATAATTATCTTGATTATCACTTAAAATAGTTATCCCATTTAATTATTGGAACATAAATAAAATTAGAACAAATTATTTAGTCATACATTTATTTTTTTGGTATTTGACTATGAGTATTTGAAAACCCGACTAATCCGGTTTGAGTAGTTATGGAGCCTAATTTAGAGACTGGTTTTCCTAGTGGTTTTTTTTTTTTTTTTTTTTTTTTTTCTATTTTCAAACTCAAACTCGAGATTTTGATAAAGATAGTTTAGTATTTTATCATTAGACTCACAGGTCATTGGTTTTAGTCATAACATGCCATGGATATGCATTCCATGTTCACTATGCAGATCTCCCACTTGTTTACATTGGTATATCTCTCAATCTCTTAACAATGTTCTCATAGTCATACAGGAAATACAACTTGCAACCGGAAGAGAAAGCTAGCAACGAGAGACGTTATATTGAGTTACCATCAAACTAACATGACTCTACTTAACTATCTAGAAATACCCCAAATGATCTTAATTACACTAGATTTCGCATCTCTTATCCCTCTACTACAAGTGCCATGGCTTACTTCTGTTTTTGTAATCATGGTTATATTTAACAACCAATGTGTTTAAAATCATCTAGGCCAATGAGTCAAAAAGCATGTGTGCAATATCATATAACTTTCCCTTGAATACACTTGCTAATCTATCAAGTTTTGGATTTTTTCATAAACATGATTCACTACTAATAGTAGAATACTAGAATCTCTTAACCAAAATTTTGAATTTGAATTTTAATAATGAAAAAATAGGCAATGGGAGAATTAGTCCCTAAATTGGACCCCATAGCTATTCGGGAAAAAAAAGTTTCATTAGACCATCTTACTTTTTGCTCTTGGAGGGTCTACTAAGGTGGGAACACCAAACCTCAGCTTCTTAACATAATTCAAGTTTTAAATGGCACAATTATAACTTAGAGGGGGTTAATAGCTTGTATGGTAAATGTTAAAAGGTTTGGGAATTTTTACTGTTTATGGAAATCAAAAACAGAGATATAAAAGTTGAAGAAGGGATGGGAAGTAAAAGAACAGAAGAAAATATAGCACACAAAGTTTGTAATAACCACCTAGAGAGGGTGAATAGATGGTTGGGCATTTTTTTATGTTTTCTGGGAGTTTAAGGCTTTAAAGAAAGAAAGTAAAATAAAGAGAGGAGAAGAAATGACATAGGCTACTTATAGTGGTTCCACTATCCCCGATGTATGTCCACTCCTAGGTTTCACATGAATTTTTCAATTCACTATTTGTCTCTAAAATAGTACAAACAACTAGATTTCACAAGTCCTAGTTACACCCTTATAAGTGTTGATCATAGAATACTCACACTAGCTTTCCTGGTACTTGCAAACCCTAACCTTTCCTCACATAAACAACTATGCCTAGACCAAGAAAACGCTTTCTTCTTGGTCTCTTTTGAGATTTAAGAGTGAAAGGAGTGTTACAAACTTGATCCTCTTTGATCTAATGTGATCTTTAGGGCTTACACTAAATACAATAATAGAAAGTGGAATTACAAAAGATCAATATACTTGATTAATATACAATGAAGTTCCAAAGATGTAAAAGGGTGTTTGATCTTCACTTGCTATTGTATTTATAGCCTTGATGTTGATCTGACCATTTGAGAGCTTTTGCTACACAAATATAGCCATTGTAGGTTGTTAGAGGGTTATTTAATGCTCCAATAAGCTTTTTGAACAATTAGTCGTTACTCACAAGTGAGTCGTCTACTCTTTCATGTTAGTCGACTATAATTTGAATTTTGCCTGTATTGTGCCATGAGTGAGTCGACTACCTCTACCTTCCTAGTTGACTACTTCTCGACTTAGTTTAGTAAACAATTTCAAATATTGGTACTCCAAATATTAAAAATCGGTACTTGTCACTATACTCGGCTAATTTTCCTTTTAGTGCTTGAGTGAGTTGTCTACCCCTATGCATGCAAGTAAACTACTTCTATGGCTCAAGTCAGATCTTGGACTGTTCTCAACTACTTCTATGGCTCAGGTCAAATCTTGGACTTAAATAGTGCTGAGAATCGATACTCATAAGTCCAAGGATCACTACTCATCTTTTGAGACTTGTGATAGTTGACTCCCTCATTTTGATAAGTCGACTTGGCACTTGAACCTGCTTTAATACATATGCATTGTGTATATGCAAGATGTCTCGTGCATATGGCATAGTGCATTAGGCATTTGGCACGCGTCATATGGCATTATGCTCTTGGGTTGCTTATGTCCTTAGCCTTGTGAAGTGTTCTATACTGAGTAACATTTATGCAAGTCAACTAGTGCCGATATGAGAGTCTACTTGCCCATGTTTTGCACATGGGAGGTTCGATCCTTAAATATCAAAGAATCCGTACTTGACCTCCATAGTTAAAAATTTTTCTAAGCTATGATGTGGTGAGTCGACTAAGTTAAATCCACAAGTTGACTTGGTCATTTGCCTAATGTGATCATGTGTGCTATGGCCTAAAGCAATGGCCTATAAAATATGACTTGTGGTATGCTAATGCTGTGTCATGCTTATACTGTGTTAGTGCCATGCCAATGCCATGCCAATGCTAAGCTAATGCAATGCTTATGCCACACCTGTACATTGCTCGTGCTTCATGCCAAGTGCTCATGGCTCAATCCTCTCTCGATTGCCCGACACCACTCTCTGTTGGCCCAGTACTCTCTCGGTTAACCAAGAGCCCTGCTCGATGCATGAGTCGACTACCATTAACTTACAAGTCAACTAGCCTTAATATAACATGAGTTAATCTATGTCCTTAGCTAGGTAAATCCTATGTAAGTCGTCTTAGGTAAGATAATGAGTCGACTTGACTTATAGTGCAAGTTGACTTACTACATAGAGTAGGTCAGCTTGGCCATATGCCTTGTGTCCTATGTCCTATCTTGTGCCATAGCATTTGTCATCGCTTATGCCATGGCATGGTGTAGCCTGTGCCGTGGCATGATATGGCATGTGCCTGGACTCATGTAATGGCATATCATGGCTCATGGATACTAAAAATGATGAAGTTTTGTTGTGATTGGTCCGGACAACTTTCGTCACCATTTATACTAAGGGAATGACTCCTCATGTGGACAAGTCGACTTGGGGTTCTATCAAATCAACTTTGGAATTCATTAAGTCAACTTACTTCCATATTTTGACTTATTGTGTGATAATTAACACGGGCTGCATGTGTCTAACATGATGCTCATTGAGCCACAGGAGCCAAGAGGCAGAGATCTAACATTATGGCATAGGCAATGCATGGAGCAGGGGCTTATAGGCCGTGGGCCATCACATCACATATGGGAATGGGTAGGGCCACAATGTACAGGCTACTTAGGCCTAACTTAAGTATTGGCACAAGAGGCCCTATTCTAGCACAAGAGCCATGGGAGGTTCCACAATGCTCTAGGCCACTCTTGAATGTTGGAGTATGGCCTAGGCTTATACATAAGTCATGAAGGGACTAGTAGGGACTAGATTAGTGTAGAGCACTATGAAGATGTCAAGGGCATTATAGAGCATTATAGAAAGCTCTTGAGACTAAGTATTATGGACAATATGTAGAAGTCTCTAGAACACTCAAGAGCACTTGGCCTTGCCTATAAATAGGCCAAACCCCCTCATTCGTACACCAAGCTCTAAAAGCAACAATAAAGCAATCAAGCATAGTTCTTTACAAATTTGTCTCATTTTCTTTTCTCTTTTTAGTACTTGGAAATCTTGGGGCACAGGCTAAACGAGCATTTTCTCTTATTTAGCATTAGAGTGTGCTAGTGTTGCACGGGTTGTGTGTATAAGCCAAGAGTCAACTTGTAACAATTGGCATTAGAGTCGTGTTTTAAGCAAACTTGTGGGAAAGAGCCAAGCCTTAGGCCAAGTTCATGGGACAAGCATGGTTTCTTTTCTAAAGTGTCCAACCATGCAGTGCCTAAGGGCGAGCATGCTAGCATGGAGATCAACAAAAATGGCAAGGGTGACAAGAGCCGAAAGGACAAGGGTGTTCAAGATGTGATGGCCTCTTTTGAGAAGAGTTTAGCTAGGGTGAAGCTAGCCATTGCCAATCAAGACAACCGATGGAAGGAGTTGGACTAGTGCATACCATAGCTTGACGGGGAAAAGCTATGGGAGGGCATGCAAGGCACCTTTAATCACGCTCTTAACGGACTTCTCAAGGGGGATGAGGCTATCTAGCTCACGGTTGATCTCTCCAAGATAAGATTGCCATGAGATTGAGGTGTGCAAGGCACAATTGGCAAGGGGTGCCATCATGCCAAGCAAGGAGCCATCATTTGTTCCGGAGGAACTCTAAAGGCTAAGGGCCGAGCTAGATGCTTACAAGGCACAAGGGTCAATGGTTGGCATTATGGCTGTCCTAAGGGTGGAGGTGCCACGACCCGAAGCATATGTAGGGGCAAGGAAAGCTCAGGACATAGAGAACTTTCTATATGGGTTGGAATGGTACTTTGATGCACTTGGCTTCTTGTATGATGCTGCCATGCTACGCATGGCTCCTCTCTACCTTAGGGACACGACACTGGTATGGTGGAGATGGAGGTGTGATGATGTGTGCAGGAGTGCTCACGCCATCACTACAGGGGATTAATTTAAGGCTGAGCTCATGAGGCAATTCCAACCTATAGATGCTGAGGACGAAGCATGGGCCAAGCTTGGTTGCTTCCGACATGAGGATGACCATATTCAAGACTATGTGTGGGAAATCTCTGAGCTAATGCTTGAGATCCTAATATAGCCCCTAAGGAGGCCTTGTTCATGTTCATCGATGGGCTAAGCTGCTAGGCCAAGCTCGAGCCACAGCAGAGGGGCGTGTAGGGCATCACTCAATCCATGGCCATAGTATAGTCTTTGTTTGTGTTCGAGCAGAAGGACAACAACAAAGACAAGCGAGAAAAGCCTGTCTAAGGCCAAAGTGGGGGAGACCAAGCAGGGCCATCCCCAATGCCACATAATGCCAATGGGAACAAATTGGACCAAAGCGGAAGTCGCAAGAGTGACAAACCGTGCTAACCCTTGGAGGGATGTTTTCTATGCCACATAATTGCTGCATTGGCACAAGGGTCATGCCAAAGCATGGAGCAACAATAAAAGATAGCAAGCATTAGATACCTTGATGAAGTCAAAGCTAAGGGTCACAATCAGCTAAGGGGCCCAATGTATGTGGGCATCTTCATAGTCGAGCATAAGGTGATGGCATTGGTTGATACAAGCACTAAGAGGAGTTATGTAAGCTGGGACACCCCATCCAAGCTGGGGTTAACATGAATGCCAGCTATGGGGCAGTTTAAGGCTATGATTGGTGAGTGGACACCACTTGTTGGGAAAGCTAAGAACATACCCATATGCATGGGTCAGTGGCAAGGTAAGGTCACCTTCTTCGTAGCTTCATTGGATGACTATGACATAGTCTTTGGCATGGATTTCATTAATCATGTGGAGCTGGTTATATTACCAAGCAAGGGCACAATGCTCATTATGCAAGGTGAGGGGCCTTGCAAAGTAAAACTTAGCCAAGAGAGGGAGTTGAGCCTGCAAACACTCAATGAGGGAAATCAACAAGGCAGGCCACACATATGGCAAGCATTCTCGAGAAGGAACCTCCAACATCCGAGCCAACTCGAGCCAAGGTAACAAAGGTCCTAGAGGAGCTCAAGGATATCTAGCTCAAGGACTAAGACAAGGGTTGTGCTGCCTTATGTGGAACTAGTGCTCTAAGCTGTAAGAGTACCATGGTGCCAATAACAAGTGCAGTCAGGGGACAACTTGATGAACATGGGGACAGACATCAAGTGCACTTGTATCCACCAGGGCATCAAGGATGATGCTTGAATCAAGTAGGGGAGAATGACATGGGCTGCATGTGTCCAATATGATGCTCATCAAGCCACAGATTGCTCAATCCTAGCTTAAGCATTGGCACAGGTGGCCCAATTCTAGCCAAAAGCCATGGGAGGTTCCAAAATGTTCTACGCCATTCTTGAAAATTGGAAAATGGCCTAGGCTTGTACATAAGAGTCATGAAGGGACTATTTGGGACTAGATTATTGTAGAGCATTATAGAGATGTCTAGGGCATTGTAGAAAGCTCTAGAGACTAAGTGTTATAGGTAGTATGTAAAGTCTCTGGAACACTCAAGAGCACTTGGCCTTGCCTATAAATAGGCTAAACCCTCTCATTTGTACACCAAGCTTTAAGAGTAGAGCAATAAAGCAATCAAACAATGTTCTCTATAAAATTTTGTCTTTTTCCTTCTTTTCTCTATCTAACACTTGGAAATCTTAGGGCATAGGCTAAACTAGCATCTCTTAATTAGCATTAGAAAGTGCTAGTGCTGCACGGACTATATGTATAAGCCAAGAGTCAACACGTGATATAATCACTTTTGTAGGTATGCCATGTATGGCACAACAATTTTGGATTTCTAAAGAGGTTATTTAAATATTTTCTAGGGCAATTATTCAACTTTGGATTCAGATATATTAGACCATTTAGAAGAATGTGTAAAAGACATTCAAATGTTGTCTTAAGGAATGTTACTTTGCAGTTTGCTCGATAATGGAACGTGATATGGTTGATCACATCTCTTATTGTTCTGTGCTTTTACCCTATTACCTAGTTATTTGTCCACTTTGAGCTTCCTTATTTCTAAGTTCAGTTTGCTTATTAACATGGTCAGTTAACTGATGTTCTTTTATGAGTTGACTAGCTTGTTGTTTTATCTAAACTTAGAGACTTTTCTAAATTTACTGAGTTGACTAGTATTTAGGGGTAAGTCGACTACTCAAAGTTTGAGTTTCATATGTGTGCCTTTTATCGTTTACTCATCTTATTTTTTTCTAAACTGGTCTTTTATTAGTCTAACACATTTTGCTCATCATCAAACTTAGACTTTACTCATTATTAAATCCTAGTCTTGCTTATCCTATTCATCACTCATGAATAAAGCATATTGTTTTGCTTATCATCAAAATATATCTTGCCAACAAAGTTTTTAAAGTAGTTTCGCCAAACTTGACAAACGTTTACTTCCAAACTTCACCTATATTCTTACTATTTACTCCGAAATAGTACAACAAACTTGTTTGTAAAAGCAAGTCAAACCTTTACAAGTGATTCCTCACAAACGCTTCCCAACCTCACAGATAGGGGTGCATACAAATCGGGTATCCGATTCGTAAGAAATTTTAACTATTTGAATCCACATCCACAAATAAGGATACCTACAAGTGTGGATATCAGCATTTAGCAGATTGGTTTTGTAGATATTCTATCCGAACCGGCATGTTTTTTCACCTTTTTTTTTATGTAATATTAATTTACAAAAACTGAGAAGCCACTATATTCAATATGCTTATCTTCATTACCTAAACAACTTTCATTCATCAAAACTATTCTTAAACACTTAAAATCATACCAAACAATAATTTCAAAGATTACATAACACTTATAAAAATACATTCAAAATAAAAACAAATTACAAAGAAATTATTCATTGAATACATTTTTAATTTAAGAAAGTACAACTAAATCCATAGCAATCACAACACAATAAATAACAAATAGCAAATTCTAATGTTAGGATATTTAGATTTCAGCTTTAATTCCTCATTTTTCAATGTTAATAATATGATGCACTTCATGCCCCGAAATTTTTACAACACGAAAATGTAAGAGATTAATAATAGTAATAAATTACATTAGGCAAAAACTACATTATAATTATAAAAAGTTGAAGTACAAAATTTCTTACCTAATTCTAACTTCTCGAGTTCTCCCAAACATTCTTCCAAGTAAAGAGATTCATGACTTGTACACAACCAATTTTGTGCACAAATAAGGGCCTCCACCATCCTTATAGTCAAAGAGGCGCGAAAGGAATCAAGAACATGGCCTCCTGTACTGAATGTAGACTCTGAGGCCACGGTAAATACTAGTATCTCCAACATATCTCGACCCATCATAGCAAGTATGGGATATCTAGAACTATTTGCTTTCCATCATTTTAAGATATCAAATGATTTATCATTTCTATCTACTCTCACCTCTAGCAAGTATATATCTAAATCTATTTTATTTTCTGTGCTGTCTAAATCTTCTTATTTTCCATCATACAAAGCGTTCATATAATCAATAGCTCCCTTTAATTGATCAACATCCATTGCTATTTTTTCCTCAATTGGATTTACCATTTGCTTAGGACGTGATAAATTTGCTCCATAAGTCTCAAACAAAGATGATAAAACTATTTACACTTTATTTTTCAAGAGAGCGGCCTTGTTAACATCATATGAATGCTCAATCACCCGATTGATATAATTTAACTTGGATCTTGAATCAAGAACAATAACAATATAAAGGAAAATTTTTAATTTTGTTAATGTTATCCAAATATTTATCATGTTTCCTCTTCATCTTAGAAGCCATAGAAACTGTACTACTATCTTCATTCTCATGTATCTTATTAAGAATCATGCCAATCCCATAAAAAAGGTAGCAGATTTCAGTTATATTCCCAATTAACATCTGTTAGCAACCCTTTAGCTCTAGAACTCCTATGAGTACTCTCTAACTCTATTTCATCTTCTTATAATTCTCAATTTTTAGTAGCCCTTATTGGTGGAGTCATCTCATCTACGTATTTGCTGTCAACCACCACCAACAAATCAAAAGCCTTTTAAAATTTTACAGCTGATTTTAACATTAAATAGGTGGAGTTCTACCTTATTTCTACATCCAAACAAAGATAACTATTGCTCTCTATTTTCTCTTTTTCAACTCAAGACATAAACTTTTGGACTTGAGCCGGTGAAAATCTTACATATCTAATAACAGCTCTAATTCTAAAGATATGATCATTCACATCTTTCAACCTTGCCCTCATAGTTAAGCTCAAAATATGTACAGCACATCTCATATTTAAATAATCACCATTGCAAATGATACCTTTCGAACTCAACAACCTTTTTCTTAAATATTCCAAACCTTTATCACTGGCACTAGCATAATCCATAATTACAACAAGTACATTACTAATTTCCCATCCCAACAAGAATCTCTCTATTGGCATTACCATTACTTCACCAGCATGGCTAGTTATTAGATAAAAGTTAATAATCTTTATGTGTAATTTCCAACCATCATCAATAGATTGGGTTCTGAGACACATCTAATTCAAATTCTAAACAAATGTCCAAGTATCCATGGTAAGGAAAACATGTGAAGGCAGTTTTTGAAAGAACATTTTTAATTTTTTCTTTTCTTCCAAACAAAGATTATAAAAATCTCTAACCATCGTGTTACGTGAAGGAATCACAAATCATGGCTGCATTTGATAACAAAAATCTTTAAATTCCTCCTTTTCTATATACTTAAAGGTAACTCATCAACAATAATCATATAAGCAAATGCTTTTCTATAATTATTTTGATAAAAAAAATGTGTTACCATCATTTTACCATCCGTCCCTTCTTAAGATTTGAACTCCAAAGTTTTTTTTTTTCACATTATTATATGGATACTTCTTGCATGCTTTTAAGTGATTACTTAAACAGCTAATACCCATTCTACTTGGACAAGCCATAGCCGCACTATACTATATGCAAGTAGCCTTTTGTTCATTCTTGAGCAAACCCTCAACTTTTATAAAATGATCCCAAACCCAATATCCAATCCTAAAACCAGTATTGTGGTTTCTATCCTTTATCTCATTTGGCAGTGGCCGTTTGGATAGATCAACTGGGTTGCTTGAAGATGGAGGGGGCATTGTACATTGAGTATATTTCTCATCTATTCTCTTATATGTAACCTTATTTGCTTCATCCTCCCCGGTATTTGACATCTAAATGAATATTTAAATAAAAAATTAGCAAAAAAGTGAATAAAAAAAAAACCCATATACAAACCCATAAGAAAAATTGAAAATTACTAACTTAGATAATTTAAACAAGCATTTTTAGTTTTGTATGCATATTTTGACTGAAAATTTCAATTAGATAATTTGCATTGGGTTCCAAAATTATCACATATATCACATGCAATATGCCAAATACCACAGGCAATGGTCCACAACACATGCACTGCACATGCCAATCAATTTGTGGCCACACATTTAGCTTTAAAGGAAATTTGGGTGCATACTAATTGCCAACAAAAAGAAGGGCTAGGCCATGTTTCTCTCTGTCTCTCTCTCACAACAAGAATAATAAAAATAAGTAGGGCAAGGTCAATCATTTGTTGCCCACGCACATAAACATCCTTTTTCTTTCAACTCCACTCACGTATATATATATAAAATAAGCAGGGCAAGGGCAAGGTTTGTACTACTTGTATGTATATATAAAATAAGTAGGGCAAGGTCAATAAAATAAATAAGGCAAGGGCAAGGTCTGTCCTCCACTCACATATATATAAACTTCCTTTTCTTTCAACTCAACTCAACTCAACTAGAATGGATATACAAAACATACATATGCCAAAAAAACAAATGAAATTGACTATTTTGAGAGAAGTTTCAAGTTGGCAATATCAACAATCTCCACCAACCATGCACTAAAGTCCTAAAAAATTTGTTCATACGTACACACACACAAAAGCTCACACACAAAATTCACAACTTGTATGTGTTGCACATACATGTTTTTATGATAAGCAAACTAGCTTAAATTAGTAAGAAAATGATGGTTAAAAAATCAAACTAGATGAGTTGTCTTGAACTGTCGACTGATACCTCAAACCAGTCGACAAATAACCAAAGAACATCACATGTCAATCAACCAAGTCATCAAAGTAGTTGACCAAGTTAAGAAAAATACAGACAAAAAATGAATATAGTCAACTATCGCATAAACTCTATCGACTACGTAAGATTTGAAAAACATAACCAGTCGATAGATATATAGGAGACTTCGACTAAAACTCTCAAAGACTTAGAAGTTTTTAAGAACTTTGACAACCTAGTCGACTAATCCATGAAAGTTGTCAACAAGACTTTCAAACACCTAAAAAGCCCACCTTTGGTCATTAAAGATAGTCGACTAAACATCATACAGATGTCAAATAGATCTATTAAGACTTGAAAGAAAACAGAGTTGATAGAATAAAAACCTCAGTCGACTACTATGACAGAAATTTTCTTAAGTAAGCAGAAGTTGCTAATTGGTAAACCAATACATTAGTTTAGTCGATTAAATCTGATAGTCGACAACTTAATCTGCTATAATATTTCTCATACCCATGCCTGTTGCCTAAATTTCTATCTTATTCAACTAAATGGATCACGTTAGTCAACTTTCAACTAAATATAGTCTGCTAGGTATGAATCTCAAAATACATCGATCCACTAATTCTCTGGGTCTTTTAACTACATAAGAAATCTAGTCGACACATAATAAATTTTAGTCCGCACATAATAGACAAAATGAATGCATATAACACACTAGCCAACTAAGACTATAGAATTTTCAACTAAGCATAACTATAGTCGACTAATGCAACAAAGTAGTCAACTTAGCACATCTAGACATAGACGAATAAGGCACATTAAAAAAGACTTGGTTGACTATAAATAAATATCAGTCGACTAATCATCTATATAAACATATTAATAGTCGACTAGGTATAGTGAGTTGTCGACACCATGAAAATAGAATTTGAAATTCAAATTTGATGGTCGACAGAATGCTAATATTACTCGATACATTGCTTATAACATTCACTTCTATAGAAAAGCAAATAGGTGGTTGAAACATTAATGGTTCATTAATGGCCAACGTTCGAAAACTTCATTAATGGCTAACATTTAAAAGCTTAACAGCCATAATGAATCAATTGTTCAAGGCAGTAAATGAGGTTATAAAACCCTCAACAGATCTTCAGAAAAGGACAAACGAAGCCAACAAGTTTGATAAAAAAATTGAATACTATTCTTTAAACATTCTTTGATTTGAACTCTATAGAAATATTCTGTGATCTGTATACTTGCTTCGAAAGCTCAAAATCAAACCATTAGGGGCCACTGTATTTATTCCTCATTCTGATATTTTAAACAATATAATCAAACAAAAAGAGGGATTTTTTCTTTGCTTTGTGTACTCTGTTATATATATGTAGTGTAAGTCTTGAAGAGTCAAGACTGTAAGGTGTAACTAAAACTTTAAATCTAGTTGTCTGTACTATTTGAGTAAAATAGTAAAAATCCAAGAGGTTATCTTATAGTGGACGAACACCAATTGGGTGGAACCACTATAAAACCTAGTGTCTCTTTTTTATTTAATTCTTTTGTCATTCACCTAGCTTTATAAATTCTATTTAACCTAAAAATTGCAAAAATCACCAAACAACCTATTTAACCCCCTTCAAGGTTGTTTTACCATTGGTATCAAAGCAAATGTCTAGCTTTTAGGTTTCAAAACCTTAGACTAGAGATCCTTACTCCTATCCTAACCAAAAAAACTCCAAATATCATTGAATGGAGACTCTGTTCCAATTGAGGCTTGTTCTATAAACAGAGCTCACTTCTTGAGTGGAAGCAATTTTAGTTACTTGAAACAAAGAATGCAAAATTTCATCACAACCCAAGATCTTACTTCTTGGGAAATCATTGAAGAAGGGATAGAGTTCCCAACTAAAGAGATCAATGGAGTCCGTGTACCGGTGAAATAGAAAAATATGACACTAGATCGGAAGAAAGCCTACTAATCAAATTGTAAAGCCATCAACCTCCTTTATCTTGCTCTAAGTATAAATGAATATAATTGAGTCTTATCATGCATCACAGTCAAAGAAATTTGGGAGAGATTTAAAGCAACCTGCGAAGGGATTGATCAAGTTTGTAAGAGCAAGATCAAACTATTAAAGCAAGAATACGAAACTTGAAAGAAGGAGAAATTGTCACCAAAATGATAACACGTTTCAATAAAATTACAAATGAACTGAGGTTGCTTGAAAAAAGGTATTCCTCAGGAAGACATGGTGGACAAGGTTCTAAGATGTCTACCTAAGTCTTGGATGCCCAAAGTCATAGCAATGGAAGAATCAAAGAACCTTGAAACACTAACTATGGATGAACTTGTAAGATCTCTGATAACTCATGAGATGAAATTGAATATAAAAGATTTAGTCAAAGAAGAGAAAGGAAAAGGGCTAGCTCTCAATGCCAAAAGTAAAGAAAATTGCTTTGAATCAAAAGATGATGATGAGGAAGAAGAAGATACCATGTTACTAGCCAAAAAATTTAAGAAATTCATGTTTCAGAGAAGAAGGAGAAAAAAATAAAATTTCAAAAGACCGGACAAAAAGGAAGAAATCAGGTGTTATGAATACAAAAGGCTCGAACATACTAAAGCTGAGTGTCCTTAGCTAAAGAAAATCGATAAGAAAGATAAGGACAAGTAGGAAAAGAAGACAAAGAAAGTTCTAGCGGCATAGAGTGATGAAGATAGCTCTTCCAGCAAAGATGAGGCGCCTGAGGAGAAAGAAAACTTGTGTTTCATGTCAATTGATTAACCATTTGATGACGAGGTAACATCTACTTCATACTTCTCGTGTTCTGATGATGATAATGATTTCTTAATAGGTGAAATGCTCAGGACAATTATGGAATCTTTCAAAGAAATCAAGAAAATAGATAAAGAAAATCATGCACTAAGGAAAAGATTAGTAGATTTAAAACAAAAGAAAGATAAATTAATAGTTAAAAATAAAAAAAGAAATTACTAATAGAATGACACTCTAATACAAGACAAAAATAGTTTGCATCACAAATTAAGGAGAATGATAAACTGAAAGCTGAAATTGAAAACCTTAAAAGCATGTTTAAAAAGAATAAATCCGAATCAACTCTAAAAGATAACCTCAAAAATAAAAAAGACAATAATCAAAGACTCAACTCAATCTTACACAAGTTTATTCAAAGGAAAGAAAAATTTAACTTGATGTTAGGTGCTCAAAGAGCTATATATGATAAATCTGGCTTAGGCTTTAACACTGCAATAAGTCAGAAGAAGCTCTATAGCTTCTTCGTACCTAGTTTAGAGTCTAGTAGAATCAAGATGAAATGCTATAAATGTATGAAAATAGGACACAAATCTGAACACTGTAAATTAAATAAGCAATCTGACTCATTTAAAAATAAAAAATCTAAGTACACACATTGCCATAAATTAGGCCACAAAACTAACGCATGCTGGACTAGTAACACTACACATAATAAGGGGACTTTAAAATGGATATCAAAGGAATCCAGAACTAGTATCTCAACTAACTCTGTCAGAACTAAGAAATTTTGGGTATCAAGGGCACAAACATAATTGATTTTTCTCTCAGGTATGTTTGAAGTCTAAGAAAGCTATGAAATCCTCCTCCTGGTGCATTGATAGTGGTTGTTCAAAACATATGACTTGAGATACATGAAGGTTCTCAAATCTAAAAAAGAATAAAGGAGGAAAGTAGCCTTTGGGGATAACTTAAAAGGAAAGATTGTTGGGATCGACATCATAGGTAAATCCTCTACCTTTACTCAAATTAAAAATGTTCTGCTTGTTGATGGTTTAAAATTTAGTTTATTCAATGTGATTCAATTATGTGATAAACACTATTGATTCTAATGTTTAATTAATTGTTAATAAAGAATCGAATGAAGTAGAATTTATTGGATACAGGAGAGGGAATATATATACAATAGATTTGGAGCAATCTGAGAATCAAAATGAATCATGTTTGGTGGTAGTAAATTAGTCTAACTCTTGGTTATGGTATAGAAGGCTAGGAAATACTAGTATGGACTTAATTTCTAGACTAGCCAGAAAGGAGATCGTAAAAGGTCTTCTAAAACTTAGAATTGAGAGAGACAAATTATGTCATGCCTATATGAAAGGTAAGCACACTCAAACCTCATTCAAACCTAAAAGCATTATATTAACCTCTAAACCCTTGGAGCTACTTCACATAGATCTTTTTGAACCCACTAGAACTTAAAGTTTAGGAGGAAAGCATTACATTTTGTCATTATTGATGACTATTCTCGCTTCACTTGGGTATTGTTCCTAGCTAGGAAAGAGAAGGCAAGTGAAGCCTTCATTAAGCCATGTTGAAAATTTTAAAGTGAGAAAAACTGTTCAATTACAAGCATTAGGAGTGATCACGGTAAGGAATTTAAAAATAAAATAATAGAAGAATTTTGTGGCAGATATGGTATAAATCATAATTTTTCACCTCTAAGAACACCTCAACAAAATGGAGTTACTAAAAGAAAGAATAGAACACTTGAGGAAATGGCATAAACCATGCTTTCTGAGCATAATTTGCTAAAGTTCTTTTGGGCAAAGGCTGTGAATATAACATATTATATCCTAAATAGAGTTCTCATTAGACCAATCCTGAAAAAGACCACATATGAACTTTATAAAGGTAGAAAACCAAACATAGAATATTTTCAAGTATTCGGATGCAAGTGTTATATTCTAAATAATGATAAAGAGTCTTTAGGCATGTTTAATGCCAAAAGTGGTGAGGGAATTTTTATGAGTTATTTAACTTCAATTAAAGGATACAGAGTATACAATAAAAGAACAATGACAGTTGAGAAGTTGATATATGTAAAATTTGATGAAAATGATTATTTAAACAAGAAAAGTTTTGATGATGATAACCCTATCGATGTCATCAAAGAATCAAAGACTCTAGAAACTGAAAATGCTTCAAGAGAACAGCAAAAGCTAGAGGAAGAACTAGAAGAAGGAAAAGAGAAACCTTAGGAACAAGAATAAGGTATCTTATTGCCAGGAAAAGTAACAATATAGAAAATATAATAGGTAATACAAGCTCAGGTGTCAGAATTTGATCAGCAATGCAAAATCAATGTGAATATGTAGCATTTATTTCTCAAATAGAACCTAAGAATGTGGAAGATGCCCTAGGGGATGAAAACTGGATTCTAACAATATAGGAAGAATTGAATCAATTTGAAAAAAAAAAAAAAACAAAGTATGGAACTTAGTTCATAGGCCAAATGATAAATCTGTCTTAGAAACCAAGTGAATGTTTAGAAATAAACTTGATGAACATGATACAATCACTAGAAATAAAGCAAGATTAGTAGCCAAAAGATATAGTCAGGAAGAGTGTATAGACTATGATGAAACATATGTATCAGTTGCTAGATTAGAAACCATAAGAATGCTTCTTGTTTTCTCCTATTTTATGAAATTTAGATTGTTTCAAGATAGATGTTAAGAGCACTTTTCTCAATAGCTTAATCAATGAGATGGTTTTTGTTGATCAGCCCCCTACATTTGAGGATCATAGGCACCCAGATCATATCTACAAATTAACAAAAGCTTTATATGGACTAAAACAACCTCTTAGAGTTTGGTACGAAAGACTTGGTCTCTTTCTTTTTGAGAACAAATTCAACAGAGAAAAAGTAGATACAACTCTATTCATTGAGAAAGAGGACAAATATACACTAATTGTGTAAATATATGTTGATGACATTTATTTGGTGGCACAAGCGAGAACTCTGTAAAGAATTTGCAGAGTCTGTTCAAGTAGAATTTAAAATAAACATGATAGGTAACTAAATTACTTCCTAGGACTACAATAAAAAAAACTAAAAAAGGGATATACATAAATTAATCCAAATTCGCTAAGGAATTAACAAAGAAATTTGGATTTGAAAACTACAAAGGAAACTCAACACCAATATGCCCCAGCATAAAATTAAATGAAGATGAAAATGGAAAATCAGTTTGTCGAAAAACTTACAAAAGCATGATAGGATCTCTTTTATATCTAATAGCCTTTAGGCCAGATATTCAATATAGTATGTGTTTGTATACTAGATTTCAAACCAATCCAAAAGAATCATATCTAGTTGCGGTAAAAAGGATTTTTAGATACCTAAAAGAAACTAGCAATCTAGGCTTGTGGTATAATACAAATTCAAGTTTCCAATTTCTTCGGTTTGTAGATGTAGACTTTGCAGGCTATAAACTTGATAAGAATAGCTTGAGTCGCAACTGTTAGTTCTTTGGAACCATGTTAGTGTCACGGTCTTTAAAGAAACAAAATAGTGTGACAACTTCAATTACAGAAACTGAATATGTGGTAGCTGGTCAGTGCTGTGCCCATATTTTGTTGATAAAACACCAAATGGAGGACTATGGGATTAAATTAGAATCTATTCCAATAAAATGTAATAACACAAGTGCAATAAATTTAACTAAAAATCCAGTTCAACATTCTTGAACAAAACATATAAAAGTCAGATATCATTTTATTAGAGATCATGTTATAAAAAATGATGTGATATTAGAATATGTTGAAACACAAAGACAAATTGCTGATATATTTACTAAACCTCTAGACAAAAATAGATTTTAGAGCTCAGAATAGAACTAGGAATGATTGATATCACTAAGTAAAAGCCAAGACAAAAATTGAAAGAAAAAGAATTAAACAAGTTAACACCAATAACATTATAGTTAACAAAACTTCAAGAGTAGTTGACTAATTAAAGGAACTAGTTCACACAAGTAAGAAAAATGATCAACAAGACATCCTGTTAGTTGACAGAGGAAGTATTTTTGAACCTTGGGTAGTTGGCAGAATCATTAAGACAGTCAACTAACTTGTCAGAAAAACAAGTTTAGTTGACAAAATCTTAAGCATAGTTGACAAATCTTCAAGTTTGAATGAGGCATAAATGACAAGACAAATAACATAGTCGACAAATGTAGAGAAAATAACAAACAAAAGGTATGGTTAGTCAAAATTACTAAGAAAATAGCCAACTAACAAGTATGATTAGTCGATTAAATTGTCTCATGTGTCAACTACACAAATGCTTAACAAGATATAGTCAATAGATGAATGTTTAAGTCAACTAAATGTATAATGATGTGCCTTGATCATTTTGTGACCTATATAAATTTCTAGTGAAATATCTAAATTAAGCCGTTGACTAAAAACATGATCATAGAGAAACTTGTTGACTAATAATTAAGTGATAATCGACTAAGGATCTCACCTGAATAATTACAAAACTCTAAAAATTTTCGACTAGTGTATCAGACATATCAATTAAGTCTCATGACTAACAAAGGGTTCAAATAAAATTAGCCAACAGATAATCAATATCTAGCCAGCTAACTGGTAACGAGTTGACTATGAATAAACTTCCTATCAACTAAATACAACATCAGCTAAAATGGGTTAACCCAGAAGGTTTTAGATCTTATTATTTTCATTCTCAACTAAACCCAAATTCTAATAGACGGGTTGGAAAAAATTTGACTATAAATAATCTTTTCAACATTTTGATCAAAAATTAAAATTCCTTTTACAAATGAAAACCTAAAGTTGTCGAAACCCTAATTTCTCCTGCAAAGATTGACTCAATAGCACCAAGAACCAAGAATCCTTCCAAATCCTCTTCTAAAGCATAAACTAAGAAGACATTGGAGGCTCAATCAAGGACTTTCAAATCTAACAATGGTGAAGACTTTCTCTCAGAAGCCAAAAGTAAGTCCTTTCTCCAATCCTTCTCTCTGCGAAATGTAAATTAGCAAGACTTAGAGACCTGAGTTTTCAAGTGACATACAGTCTAAGTATGATGACTTTTTGAGTGAGGTATGTCCCACTTGGTTAATCTCACCAAACCTTATGGTATACAAAAGGGTTGTTCGATTATTTTATAACTATATAGAACTAATAGAAAGTAAAGAAGATGAAAAATTAAAATTAGGTGGACACACAAAGAGTTGCAGTTTCGAAACATATGTCAAAGGAAACAAAATTAGGGTTAGTCCCAAAATCATAAGTAGATTTAGTGGACTACCATGGGTTCCGCATGAAGAATATGAGGAATTCATTAGTAGAATCTAACTAGCACATTGTAGGATAGTCTTTGGGAATCCTGCATTAGATGTTGAAACTAGTGCAAATGGATTATGATTTCATAAATGTATTCTGCATTTAATTGTTAGTCATATTGTGAGACGAAGAGCTGGTAGTTATGTAATTTTGACTAGAGATAATCTATTGTTGATGGCCTATATAGTAGAAAAGAAAAATCCAGGCTTACATTTCTTAGTCCCCTATATGATGATAAACAATTTGAAATTAGACTTTACAAACCTATCATATGCATCAGTAATCATAGACATTTTGACAGACTACAAGGTTAACTTAGAAACTTAAGAGGTTATAGAATTTTAGACGAAGAATGCAATCAGTATCTTTACACTGAACATGGCTAAATGGAAATTTATAGATGGTGAATGGAAGAAGAAAGAGGAAAATAAAAATAGGGTAGAGAAAAACACTTACCCCAAATCCTTTATTACTAATTAAGAGTGGGTAGATTGTTGAAGGTAGTGAACCACATCCTTGAACCCAAGGCCAATGAAGAATTATCCTTAGAGATGATGATGGTGCTCTAGTCAGGCTTACTGCTTACACTCTCTGTCTTCATGAGACAATGCATGTTATAGAAGAAAGAACACCAAGATCTTGAGGGCTATTAAAAAATTAGAAGAGAAGCTCATTGAAAGCTCTAAGGGAAAAGGAAAAAGGCCTAGAGGTAAAGATAGCTCCATGAAAATGCCTAGAGTTATCTTTTCACCTCCTTCTTTCCCTATGCCTCAAGCCTCAGATCTTCCTTCCTCATCTGGACTAATGGAGCCTCCTACTTCTGCATCTGTCCCTATCTCTGAGCCAATTCATTCTGATCCTACTGAATCTGCACCTTTCAATGTCCCTACTTCTAAGCTCCCAAGACATTTAAACCATCATCATCTACCATTTTTCCTACCTTTACCGATGCTGTGGTTTCTAAACCCACCCTTCCACAATTGTCAAAGAAATTGTTGAGGAAATTATACAAGAAGCCTATGAATTTAATGTGTAATGGTTGGACCATTTTAATTTTTATTTAGCTATTTTTTTGTTATCAATAAGAAGTATGTATTTGAATATCTTTTATATGTTAACAGTATCATTTGTGTTTCCTCATAAGATTGGTTTTTGTACCTCTACAAATAGATCTACAATTGAGCTTAATCTCGGGCTATTTTTTGCCTATTAAGTTTAAATTTGAACCCCTTTCTGTTGATGAAAAAAAGGGGAGAGGATAGTAATGTATAGATGTGTATATGTATGTTCTATGTGATGTATATTGAGCTATATATTCTCAGTATATTGAATGATACGTGCTATGCTACATGTGCACATGTGTTGTCTACTATTCCATATGTTGAACTCCATGATGTGTTGAGTTGCTAAATGTATGCTGATAAGGGGAATAAGTTTAGGATCCAATGATTGATGGGGAATTAAATTAATCTAACTCCAAAATGATGTTGGGATTGTTTTGTTATCATCAAAAAGGGGGGAGAATATTGCATCAAAAAGGGGGATAATATTGCACATACATGTTTTGATGATGAGCAAACTAGCTTAAATTAGTAGGAAAATAATGGTTAAAAAATCAGACTAAATGAGTTGTCCTAAACTATCGATAGGACAAGTGACCAAAGAACAACACATGTTAGTCAACTAGGTTATCAAAGTAGTCGACTAAGTTAAGAAAAATACAGAGAAAAAATGAATATAGCCGACTATCACACAAACTCTATCGACTAAGTAAGGTTTGAAAAACATAAATAGTCGATTAGATATGCAGGAGACTTTAACTAAAAATCTTGAAGACTTAGAAGTTTTTAAGAACTCTAACAACCTATCCATGAGAGTTTTCGACAAGACTTTTAAACACCTAGAAAGCCCACCTTTGGTTATTAAAGATAGTCGACTAAACATCCTAGAGGCATCAACTTGATCTACTAAGACTTGAAAGAAAACACAGTCAATAGAACAAAAGCCTCAGTCGACTACTATAACAGAAATTTTATTAAATAATGGCAAGTTGCTAATTAGTCGACCAATACATTAGTTTAGTTGACTAAATCTGATAGTCGACCTAGTCTTGAACTTAGTCTACTATCATATTCCTTATTCCCACTCTAATCGACTAGATTTCTATCTTATTCGACTAAATGGATCAAGTTAGTTGACATCTAACTAAATATAATCTGCTAGGCATGAATCTCAAGATACATCGGTTGACTAATTCTCTTGGTCTTTCGACTACATCAGAAATCTAGTCGACACATAACAAATTGTAGTCTACACATAATGGACAAAATGAATGCAAATAACACACTAGCCAACTAAGACCATAGAATTTTCGACTAACTATAACAATAGCCAACTAACGTAACAAAGTAATCGACTAAGCACATCTAGAGTCAGACAAATAAGGCATATTTAAAAAGACTTAGTTGACTATAAATAAATATAGCCGATTAATCATCTAAAGAAACATATTAATAGTTGACTAGGTATAGTAAGTTGTCAACACCACAAAATGAGAATTTGAAATTCAAATTTGATAGTCGACAGATTGCTAACATTAGTCGACATAGTGCTTTTAATATTCACTTCTGTAGAAAATCAAAGAGGTGGTTGAAGCATTAATGGTTCATTAATGGCCAATGTTCGAAAGCTCAACAACCATAGCAGTTCAATTATTCAAAGCAGTGAATGAGTGTCACGCCCCGACCTGCCCCCTAGCCGAGCACGTGACAACTGCCGTGGCACCTCGATACATGAGCACAACATCTTGCATATCGAGACACCGTAAGACTATTAACAACATCCAATCTAATGTATTACAGACCAAATCAATTCCCCAGTCATCACAATGTGCCTCGATGCATCAATATATCAAATCAAATGAGAGTTATCATTTTCACAAGTCAACACATGTATAATACAGTCATCCCAGGATTATAAATACAATGGTAAACTAAATGCTCCAAATATAACAATAACCTTAAATGATTTCCGCGAAAGAGTGGGTAACCATACCCAAGCCCAGTGTCTCCGAAATGCCCAACGAAATCGAAGCTCTACTAGCCCTCAGTCCAAGACTAAACCTGTAAGATGGGAATGTGAGGGGTGAGTACCTAAAGGGGGATGGTACTCAGCAAGTGAGGGGATTGACATCGTACTATTAATATCGGTGTGAACTTGGAGTGTCAAAGCATAAGGTAATAAATATCTACAGTGTGCAAACCGATCATGTCATTTCAAAACCATATATCATATGCACACATCAGAAATCAAGATATGCATCCAATATTTACATCAATGTCATGAAGAGCCGACCAATGAAATATTCCCGGCAAGGGTCTACCTCGACCAATGATGGGCGCATTGGGAGTTTTCATAATGCATGTATGTAAAAACAATAGCTCTTTACCCCAATGTTAGTCGCAGGCTGATCCAACAAGCCCGCAAAATATCACAAGCACAATCATCAACATAGATCCGACATTTGGGGGATAGCTCTGGCCAAAGCGTATCCGGGCATAATGGGTGCCTCTGCCAAATGTCCTTTGTAACTACGAAACATTGCTATACAGCGGGGAAATGGGGGGCACCAAGCCCAAAGTGTGGAATCATCACAGGGCATCCAACCCAATTACATGTTCAAATCCAGGTTATATGAAACCATGTGCCAATAGATATGAAAATCATATAAATATCACATGTTATGAAAAAATGGCATAATATCATTGGTGAAAGCTCATGGATGCATATCAAACAAGTCAAGTGATTGGGACACTACAATGGTCACAAAAATATGTGTAAAACATATATGAAAATCCGAAAGCTCAGTTTATCACACATTTGAAATCATGCTATATATTAAAAAAAAAACATTTAAAACAGGATTTTTTTTTCCAATCAGTAGCAGACGTCAAAGTCCCACTCACTGTTTGGGGGAGGGTAACGCCCTCCCCAATATTACCACAAAGTGTAAATCAAGTGCTCCCTTCGTTCAAATCAAATGACTCTTGTGAAGAAAAATCAGTCTGCAAATTTTTAAACCTGTGTGGTCATGGGAAATAAGCTATAAATTTTTCGATATAGCTCAGAATTGAGTGATTCAATTTGCTACCTAAAGCTAAGACATTTACCCACATTTTTCATGTTTAGCTCATCTTCAGATTCTCACTATATGAATTTATGAAAGTTTATCTTTGGACTGATTCGGATTTTTATAACTCAACTTGCACAGTTTCAGTAGATTTCTCACATCTCCTTATATATAACTCCAAATTGATTAATTCTAGTCTCATATGAAAGATAAGATACAGTAATATGACTTTAATTTTGAGCATTTTCTCAGATTTTAAATACAGAATTTCAGAATTTCAATTCTTTGTCTCAGTTTTGTTTCAAACTCAAGCTCTATCCGGTTTCAGTGAAAGTACTATAACTCCTTGTACAAATCTCCATTCCAAGCGAAATTGTGCTATGTTGTAGGTAACTTCATGACCTATAACTTTCATTTTATACACTTTCTCAAATTCACATCACAGAATTCCAAGAAAGCCTCATTTTGTTTCAGTCGCATTCCAGTTTCAGCTTCTGTCCAATTTTTGTACAGAAGCTATTACTTTTATTATACTTATCAAAACTTAATGAAATTTTAACATGTCATTCCCAAGACATAGATCTACAATTTTTGTGTTTTGAGTTTCACTCAATTATGCCGATAAAGGGGTTGAAATAAATCATGATCCGAACAGGCAGTTTTCAGTTGGAAACAAAATTTCTGTCAACACATCTTTAGGAAAAAGAGGTATAAATTTTAACATGTCATGATAAAGGCGTTTTGGCTGCAATTTTAATATGTGGTAGAAAAGAAAGATAGCTACAACGTTTATGTTTTTCATTTCTCCAAAATAGAGCTGGAAATGGTTCATTTTGACACACTAATTTTATAGTCCGAAACAGAACAACTTTCTGTCATGTTTCAGGAAAAATGCCATAACTTTTGGCACAGGTATCTGATTAAGGTGGTTCTTATCTCGTTGGAAAGATAAGACTTGGATCTACAATTTACTTAATAGAGCATTTTCAAATTATGACTGTAAGATATCTTAAAATAAAGGTGAATTCACGGATAGAAATAAAATCTAGAGCAAGACAGAACAAAATCTTTCTTTACCTCAATTTCTTTGCCTTCCAAAACTCAAGCAAGCTTTCCACTTAGTCCCAGCCTTTGGTCACCCTATGTACACCAAGTTAAGAGTCTCCCTTTGGGTTCAAAACAAAAATATAGTATTCAAGGATGCCAAAGAAAGCTTTACCTTGTTTTCAAATGTGTCTAGAGATTTGAAAAAAGTTTCCAACAAAATCTTCTCCTACTAGATTAGACTCACTCATTTTCACTCTTGACTCTTGAAGGAATGAAGAAAGCTCCACATTTTTCTCTCTTTTTCCTCTCACTCACGTCCACTTCATGGTGCAACAAATGAAGGGGTTGAAACCTTTTAATTATCACAAGCACACTTCATTCCCCAAAAGTCAAGGTTTGTACATCATCAACATACCTCAAATAAATGCTTGCTTTTTCATTCCATACCACACCATGCTTGTTTGTCTCAAAATGTTAAGAATTTCTTTTTCTCAACATGCTCTTCACGTCCACAAGACTTCCTCACCATGCTTTGGCATTAAATGCTTGTCCAATTTGTCTCTTGTTTTGTTAAATCAATGGTTCAAACAATTTCATTAAATTTCCAATTTAATTTCCACCATTGGATTGAAATTCTAAATTTTCAACACTCCATAACTTGCCCATACTTTGTTGCCTACTATCTTATTGCATTGAAGTCCCTATCCTTTGAGAAATTGCTTTTAGGTTCTTGTTAATTACAATTTGGTCCCTGGACTTATAAAAATTATAAATTGACCCCAAAAATTCTCAAACTTACATGTTAGGCCCAAAATCACATATTAGGCCCAATGGGACCGATTTCGAAATTTAATATGGTCGTCTCAATCTTGTTTGTTAAAATCGATCCGAATTAGGGTTTACGGATCAATTTCTGGACTTTTACCGTTTTAATCCTAAAAATAATTATTTATCAAATTTAAAAATTTTCTCACTTTCAAAATCACATCTCATCATCAGAGGACCATTTGTGACCCATTTCAAAATTATTCATTTATACCTAAAAATTTGAGTAAAAATTCTCTGGGAGAATTTTATCAGAAAAATTTATGAGTGAAATTTATAAACGGATTTATGAAAAATCATCATATATATAAAGATGAAATAGGATACATGAGCATACACCGAGATTCGGTGTTACAATGAGGTTATAAAAACATCAATAGATCTTCAAAAAAGGACTAACAAAGCCAACAAGTCTGATCCAAAAAATTGAATACTATTCCCTAAACATTCTTTGATCTAAACTCTGTAGAAATATTTTGTGATCTATTTTCTTGCTTTCAAAGCTCAAAATCAAACCATTAGGGATCATTGTATTTGTTCCTCATTCTAATACTTTAATCACTATAATAAGATAATAAAGGGACTTCTCTTTGCTTACTCTGTTGTATATGCGTAGTGTAATTTTTGAAGAGTCAAGATTGTAAGGTGTAACTAAAACATGTAAATTTAGTTGTTTTTGATATTTGATTATGTTAGAGGTAGGTTTGGCTCCACACATAATGGCCCTGCTAACTCAAACAGGATGACTTGGCCGTCTAATGATCTCGATCAATAAGATCTACAAAAAACCGCTGGAGCATCTCATGCTCAAGTTAGAAAGCGATTTTCAAAAGGGAAGAATAAACTAAAAGAAAACTCTCGTGTGATGTGTGCTGGTTTACAAAGCATATATGCATATCTAGTCGATTGACTTCATGACGTATATATAGTTACCTAGTGCAAGATATGTGTATCAGGGAGGTATTAAAACCCTAGTTCCTTTGCGAAAGTGTCCCAAGATTATGGGAATCACATTGAAAAGATTCTGAAAGATTTTAATGGTTATCGATTAGGAAAGTCCGAGTAGCGATAGAAATTCTTTTCCAAGATTAGGGGTTTCCCTTTTATTTATGGGAGATCCTACCCATGTTCGTAGGAGAAGTAAATATTTGCCTTAGCAGGCCGAGTGACGATCACCGAATACCAAGTAAGTATTATGACCAATCAATTATCGACCAATCAGAACATGGTCGGTGTACTATGAGAAAGTGTAGGTCGCGTCTACCTATTTTGGAGATAGATCTCGTATTGACGACACATTTCGATTGATGCATCCCATGAGCCATGGGTTCGGAGGGTGTAAAGCCTCTTGATGATGACACAGTTTTCGAAAGGGAAGAACATGTTGAAAAAAAAAACTCCAATACAATGTGTGTTAGTTTAGAGAGTACATATGTGTACCTGGTCGATTGGCTTTATGATGTATACATAGTTACCTAGTACGAGATATGTGTATCAGCAGAGCATTAAAATCCTAATTCCTTTGCGGAAGTGTCCCAAGATTACGGGGATCATAATGAAGAGATTCTAAAAGATTTCAATGGTTATCGATTAGGAAAGTCCGGGTAGTCACGGAGATTCTTTTTGAAGATTAGGGTTTCCCTTCCATTTATAGGAGATTCTATCCATGGTCATAGGAGAAGTAAATATTTGCCTTAGCAGGCTGAGTGACGATTACCGAACACCAAGTAAGTGCTATGACCAATCAGTCATCTACCGATCAGAACATGGTTGATGTACTCTGAGAGAGTGTGGGCCGTGTCTACCTGTTTGCATTTTAGTTGATACATCCCATGAACTATGAGTTCGGAGGGTCTAAAGCCTCTTGATGATGACAGGGTTTTTGAAAGGAAGAACAGACTAACCAAAAACTCATGTGCGATGTGTGCTAGTTTAGAGAGTACATATACGTACCTGGTCAATTGACTTCATGATATGTATAGTTACTTAGTGTGAGTTACGTGTATCAATAGGGTGTTAAAATCCTAGTTTCCTTGTAGAAGTGTCCTGAGATTGTATCAATGGTTATTGATTAGGAAAGTTTGGGTAGCCGTGGAGATTCTTTTCCAAGATTAGGCATTTCCCTTCTATTTATAGAAGATTCTACCCATGTTTGTAGGAGAAGTAAATATTTACCTTAATAGGCCAAGTAACGATCACGGAACACTCAGTAAGTGCTGTGACCAATCAATCGTCTACCAATCAATACACGGTTGGTGTACTCCAAGAGAGTGTGGGCCGTGTCTATCTATCTGGGAGATAGATCCTGCATTGACGATATGTTTTAATTGATGCATCTAGGGGTGCAAGTGGTTTGGGTTAAACCGTTAACCCAAACTGAACCAAACCGTAATTTTTGGATAAGAGAAAATGAAACTCATGTTTTTTACACATTAATGGTAAATGATATCTCTTTATACCTAAAATAAAGTGACAAATGATAAAAAAAATTCGGTTGAAATCGAGTCAAACCAAACCGAACTAAATTTTTTCGGTTCGGTTTGGTTTAAACGAAATTAAATTTGGTTTGGTTTTCGGTTTAAACTTTTTTTAAATTTCGGTTTTCGGTTCAGTTCGGTTTAGACACTAAATCGAATCGAACCGAACCATTTACCCCCTAGATGCATCCCATAAGCTAGGAGTTCGGAGGGTCTAAAGCCTCTTGATGATGACAAGCTCTTTGGGCCAGATAGTTTGTCAATCAAGCGAACACTGACTAATCGAGCAGTTAGACTACCGAGGGTTATTTAATGTATCATGGGCTAGTCTCTAGCCCAATAGACCATTTTAGCCAAGTGTCATCGCTTGCCCCCACTCCTATTGTTGTTTCGAAGAAGGAATGCTAGAAGTATAATCTAGAGGAGACTTTTCAAATCTTATGAATCAAGGCATTTATTGCGGCATGTGCTGTTTCGGTGGCCATGAACCATCTTCAGTATGCTTTTTATAGCACACGTCTCATGATTAGTTTTTCCACTATCGATTCCACTTTTTAGTAATTAACTTTCTTTGATGATCTAATTTTTTGTGAAGATTTTCTAAGAGAAAATGGTAAAGGATTCATTATCTGGTTCTACTCCCAACATTGAAGATATTAGGAGCACTATGTCATTGGAGAAGCTGCGTGACATCAGGAATGATATGCTATTAAGGGATAACTTTGAAGCTGTGTCGGGGACGGACGTTGACAGAGCTAATATGGCTCCGGGAAGCTGAATCCTAATATACAAGCACTCGGTGAAGTATAGTCTGAAAGTACCATATACTGGCCCAATCGCTAGGGTTTGGTGTGTTGGAACATCTTTTCCACTTTGTTGATTCCAAGCGCTTCGTGCTTAATGGTTGCAGTTATCTCTTTGATATGTTTTTACCACCTGCATTTTGATTTTGAAGTCTTGGCTTCTATATTTTCACTAAAGAAATGCAGAAGAAATGGCTCCACTGTGGGTTGGTTTTGCTTGTAGACTTGGAAAGAGTCCGGGTGGAGGCTATTTTATAGTGAGACCATAAAAAAGAGTTGGATATACAAGTATTTTTTTGTTGACTTCTTGGAGAAGGACTTAATGCTAGAGCTTCTAGCACCTGATGCTAGTTTGCTACTTAGGTTGAAGCCTCACCACTCTTTTTGTAACTCTGGCTTTGTTCGATCTGTGGGTGATTATTGTCAAGGCTTGCAGAGGAGTATTTGGGTTGATCATTTCTTATACGATGGGATGCTATTACTAGCAGGTTTATTGCTTAGGGAGAAAAGGGCAATCAAGAAGCCCTTCTTACTCAAGAAGAAGAAGAAGAAGACTGTTGATTTTTTGTGCTCTGTTACAGAGGAAGACTTAAGGCGAGTTCTAATGATTATCAAATAAGGGCGAAAACAAATGGAGCCCTTAGGGAAACTAAGAGTTCATCGAGGGGCCATTCTCCTGACTCGACGTCGCTCGCCTCTTTGAGAGTCAAGAGGAGGCAAGTGCAATTGTAAGAGCTTCCTGAGGAGGAGACCGGTGAGAGTCTAGAAGAGAGGCCCCCGGTCACTCAAGAGTTTGCTTAACTGACCACCGATGAGTTGGTGGAGGATAACAGTAGTGGGCACAAAGGTGAGGGCTCCAACGGTATAACCTATAAGGGTTCTCTAGTAAGAGAAGAAGGTCATGTTCCTAAGGTTTTAATCGAGGTAGGGGGACTTCCTCAAAGACGTCTTGAAGTTGCTGGCCCCATGTTGATGGAGGGGCCTCGTGCGGGGCCGTCCACTCCTGTTTCATTGGTATCCTTGATCAAGGGAAAGCGCATGGTGCTTGAGGAGGAGATGTTTCCCTATGCAATCCCTATTCATCCTTTCGACGGGCGTTGGGGCTTAAAAGAGTGAGGGATGGTGATGGTTTGTGTTGGGGACAATCATCATAACTATGTGGATATTGTTGAGGGGAAGCAGATAGCCGATCGGCTAGATTTTTCTCATTCAGAGTTGGAGCTGCATAAGCTCTACTCAAGCAGGGTGACAAGGCCTTGTTTTCAGTAGCTATATCGGTGTTCTTCTTTTTCTCAGTGTTCGCTTATTTTTCCTTTTTCAACTTACTAACTAATACTTTTAGACTATGGTTTTGGTGGAGTTCCAAAAGTGACGTAAGAAGCAAACGCTAAGTCACATGAGGCATTGGTTTGACCAGACAGTGAAGGATGTCTTTTGATTGGAGAAGGCCCCTTTCATAGAAGGAAAGGGAGCTTGAGAAGGTGAGGCCTTCTACAGCCATCGTGAGTGTTTATAATGAGGTGATGGAACAGCTGAGGGCCGAATGAAGTACGACACTTCATCAGTGTGAAAAGTTAAATGTGGAGGCTACGGTTCACGTGGCCTCTCTATGGGCAACAAAAAGGCTGGCCACCGAGCTATAAGCTATCATCATGAGAAATTATGACAATAACACGTGTGCTTGACACAAGCTGTCAGAGAGGCTCTAATGTGATATGGAGATCCTTCGTTAGGCAGGGTCAGTGAGTGCCATGCATTTAAACATTACGGATCCTGCTTCTGAACCTGAGCTTATCATTGCCCTATAGAGTCTAATATTCCTCCTGTCCTTTGATCAGGGTTTCTTCTTTTTCTTGTAGTTTTCCCTTTTTGTACTTCTTTCTGAATGTATTAATGAAATGCTCCTTTATTTTCTTCATGGCTTGTACTCTGTGTTCGTCGAATTACTCTTTAATGAGTAGAGTGCTATCAGGGAGGCACGTCCCTTAGTCGGCGATATGCTCGTCTAACAGTAAGATTTCCTTTCTTGAGCCATTTGATAGGAAAGCTCATGAGCTTTGTTCAATAGGCTCTATTCACTTGATGGTAGTGTGTGCTCGTTTGGGGAGATAAACCCCTATCTATAGGTTCCGTTTGGGAGAACTGGGCGATGGTAGCCCATTCGGGGAGATAGATCCCTAATAATTGACTCTGCTCATGAGGACAGGGCGATAGTGGCCCGTTCGAGGGGATAGATCCCTACTGACTAACTCTATTTAGGAGGACTGGGCAATAGTGGCCTATTCGAGGAGATAAATCCCCACCGATTGACTCCGTTTGGGAGGACTAGATGATCATGGTCCATTTGAGGGGATAGATCCCTAACAATTGACTCTATTCGGAGGACTAGGCGATAATGGCCCATTCGAGGGGATAGATCCCTACCGATTGACTTCGTTCGAGAGGACTAGGTGACAATGGCCAGTTTGAGGGAATAGATCCCTACCGACTAACTCTGCTTGGGATGATAGGATGATAATGGCCTATTCAAGGGGATAGATTCCTAATGAATGACTCCGTTCAGGAGGACTAGACAACAGTGGCCCGTTCAAGGGGATAGATCCCTAACGATTAACTCTATTCAGGAGGACTGTGCAACAATGGCTCGTTCGAGGGGATAGATCCCTAACAACTAACTCCATTCGGGAGGATTGGACAATAGTAGCCCGTTTATGGGGATAGATCCCTAACGATTGACTCTGTTTGGGAGGACTAGGCAATAATGGCCCATTCGAGGGGATAAATCCATACCGACTGACTTTGTTCATGAGGACTGGGTGGGCTTGATGTAATCAGCTCATAAAAGGGAATGGAACACATTGTTAAAAGCAAATCAATAACAAGTAGTTCAAGTGCTAAGACTTGGTTAGATGGGCCACTCATCAAGGGGTACTACAGGAGCAATTGTAAGGAGAAAAAAGTTTAGAGTTTACTCAGGAGGAAGAGCCAGGAGTTTTGAATCACACGACAGTGTTCCAATTCCCTCAAAGGTCCTGAACTTGACCTTCATGTGTTTCGTGCTTGATAGTGCCTCCAAAGAATTTAGACTGGGTTGTCTCAAGATGACATTATAGAATGAGGGGAACCTAACTAGTTGAACATGGTCGAAGTTGTTGCATGGTCGGGTGGAGTCCCAATGGTCATGGGCAGTGAGAATATGCCTTCAGGGCATATCCATTTGCCTGAGAGTATCTTAATGGGTCTGGCATGAGGCTGCAAATGTGTTGGAGGAAAACCCATTTGTTGGAAGGTAATCCATTAGAAGAAATTGTAACCAGCCCCTTGATCGACAAAGATCCTTTTGGCTTCGTATTGCCTAATCTTGGCTGTAATGATAAGGGAGTCATATCAGTCTGGGTCGACTCCTACTAAATCGTCATTACTGAAACCAATCACAGGCCTCTTCTTTTTGAGTGGTTTCTCAACACAGGTAACAAGGACCTCTTTTGATGTGGAGCTGGATGGCTCTGTCTTTTGAATAACTAGGGCCACTAGTTGCCCCTTCTCATTTATATATGTGCATACCCGGTCACGCAGGTGTAGTGCTTGTAGAATATGGGCTAGGAGGTAAGGTCATGAGAGGTCATACACACTCTGCACTTAGAGAATCACCTCATGTGGTTAGCTAAGGGTGTCCTCTGGGACTGGTTGATCGACTCATTCATTCTCTCACTTCAGATTATGAGAGCTTTAAGGAGTATGGCCTCTCTCTCTACGCTGATAAACTTTTGAAGCTGACCACTTTAGATGAGGAATTCAAGTTCATCCCTTAGTTTCTTACATTCTTTAGTGAGATGACCATAGTCTTGATAGAAGTGGCAATATCGAGTCTTATCCTTCTTAGGAGCATCCTCTGCGGGACGAGAAAGCCACCTGACATAAGGTTTGTTCCGAATCTAGAGGAGTACTTAGATAGAGGCCTCATTCAAAGGGGTATAACTAGTAAACCTTCATTGTTGTGGGGGCCTCTGGTGGGCCCTCTTAGGTAAGGACCGTCAAGGTGAACGACTGTGCTCTTTTTGAGCTGGTTGATTGCATCGCCTGTCGAAGGCTTCGACATCTTCTGTTGCGATGTTTTTCTCTGCGTAGGAGTAGAACTTTTGGATAGAGGTTGGGGGATTCTTAGTGATGGATGTCTTCATTCCGGACGATCGTAGTCCCATGAACAGTGCTGCTAGTGCTATAGAGTGATCTAGGCTGGAGACTTTCATCATCTCAGCCTTGAACCTCTCGAGGAAGTCTCTCAATGGCTCAACATCTCTCTATCACAGTGAGAAGAGAGATATGGATTTTCTCTTTTCCCCTACTAATAACAAAGTGTGGCTCAAACTATTTTGTCATAGTTGGGAAAAGCTTTTGATACTAAACAAGGGGAGTGAATTGAACCACATCATTGTATTGCCCTTGAGGGTCGTTGCGAAGTGTTTGTACATGGTGGCATTTGACATGTCTCTTTAAATCATTACAGTGACAAAGTGGGCAACATGATCTCAGGGGTTAGTAGTCCTATCTTACCTCTACAAAGGAGGTAGAAGTACATTGTGGGGCATTGGTTAGAAGGAGATCTTGGGATCAAAAGGCAAGAGTCTAGTGGGGTACTGAGTAGGCTTGACTCTTCCCACGTTTGCACATTTCAATTCATTTGCTACTAGTTCTTTGACTTGTCTTCTTACATCATTTGGGTCACGTCGGGAGGTCACCGATCGGTTACACCACCGAGGAGGTCAAGAGCTGACACCATGGTTAGGGTAATGTTTATGATCGGTAATAATTGAAAACCCCTTGATAGTTCCATCATTGGTCTGGGACAAGCCATTGGTGGAGAGAGTTTGAGACAAACCCTTTGGTTTAAATTTTTTTTTTTAAAAAAATAAGGGCATAATGAATGTTTATTATGTTTCATGGAAACTATGACATTTGTCGAGAAATGCAAAGATGATTACATGATATTTTGTTGAATCATAATATAAATTTGAAAGCATTGTTTGACACTCCCATACTCACCACTCATTTTCTTGCACAACTATGCCATTGTATTCCACTTATTGAATATTTTTATACTCACTCCATTTCTATTCTTTTCAGAGGAAGTGTAGAGATAGAAGTCACTCCACCGCTAGCTAGGTCCAGACAAGGAGAGAGCTTTGGGGACCAACTCTTGGTATTGGTCCTTCTTAGTTACAGATTTTGAGCCCTGTAGACGAACTCATTGGAGGGCATTTTAAAGTTGAAACTTCTCATATAGCATATTTTATATATACATGCTTTTCTAATGTTGAAACTTGTATTTTGACAATCACATTCTAAAATGCTAAAAATTTATTTGTCTTTTACATGATTTTGGATTTAAATATTTTACACGCTGGTTTCTAATCTTGGAAAATGGTATCATCATAGTCAGGTGTTATCTTGGAGTGCGTGCTAGTGATGACACATACATCTAGATCACGCGACGATTGTTGTGTGTTTGGATCCAAGGGTCAGGGCGTTATATCTTTACCTTAAATCTATCCTATATGCATTAAGAATATCAATGATTACACTAGCATAAGGTAGATTGACATCTCTACTTTATGGGCTACCATCATGAAATATGGAATTAGAAAATGCATACTCAAATTCTTTTTCCTCATCATACAAACCATCAACCAAAAATCCTCTTATGTAATTGTTGTATGATTTCTAGCCCTTTGCTTGAAGACGTGTGAATAATAAGTAAGGATTCTCTCATGGAAGCCTAGATCCGTGGCATTTGTATTTATTACAACCATCTTTGGATCATCAAAGTCAATCCTAGCATTGCTCAAAAGATCAGACTGCAATTATGGTTCACATTCACTATAAGGGACCAAATCCATTGCATTCTCCTTACAAATGAATCTAGGGTTAAATTCAATGACCTTCCCATCATAAAATGTCTTAAACCCACAAGCAGCAGAATGCTTTCTTGTCACCAATGCTTTCTATGTTGTTATAAAACACCTTAATCACTTTCTCATTAACATACTTATTGGGAACAATCAACCCATTGAGAAACACTTGACTTAAGAACTCCTTATATTTAAAATTTACTTGTTTAAGGAAACCCCAGTCTATCAATTGTCTCCGATTGATTTTCCTTTTAGAGAAGAGTTTCTTGTGTAACTTACTTTGTTGTGCGGATGGAAAATCCTTGGTGTTGAATTTGGGTGCTTTAGTGGAGGCTTCGATGATGAGGGCTTTAAAGAAGAGGGTTTTTCCATCGCCATTTGCTTTGAAGCCGGTTGTCTAGTCTTAAATGCCATGAAGGATCTAAGAAGTCTTGAGGAATTGGGTTTGCAAAAGGATTTCAGGTGATCTAAAGATTGTCTTGGCTGAGAGTTTGAAAAGAATCATGAGATGAAGGATATGATGAATGACATAGAGAGAAAGAGATGGTTGGAGTGCTTTCAAGAGGTTATTAAAACCCCATGTTGACCTGTTCGAATGCAAGTCAATTGCCTAAGAATGCTGAGGTAGTTTAACTACCTCTTAGTTTGCCTGTAACCTTATGCTTCTTATCCTCCTCGGGTCGACATGTTTTCACCTAGGTCGGCTCATTACTTGACTGCAGGTTGGCTCATTACTTGGCCATTCGACTTCCCATTAAGTAAGTTAAATCTTCAATGCAATTTCATCATCAAGGGTCGACTCATTCAAAGATGGTCTCTTACACTTGGCCATAAATGGGTTGACCGGTCTTTATGTGCAGGTCAACCTATAGTGAGTCATCCTAAGGGTTAAGTGACCTCACATAGCTCTTCGACTTGTGATCTCAATTGGTCGACAAATGAATTTTTATAAGTCGGCTTGTGCTCCTAGGTCGACAAGTTCGTCTTTTGGTTGACACATTATGTGAGTCTAGCTAAGGTAGGTTGATCTGGTGCGGATGAGGGTCGATGTGTCTGAGACTTAGCCAAATATATGTGTCAATTCAAAGCTTAGCTCGACATGTTCCACACCATAGGTTGACCTAAGTTCATTTAGACTTAAGTTGAGTAATATGTATGTCAGGTCGATAGCTCCTTCCTTTGGATTAACCTGATAGCTCTCAATGAACATAACTCTCAGTAAACATAGCTCTCGGTAGACACTTAGTTGACCTGTTCTTTGAATAGGTCAACATCAATGTACCTATGTCGACATCATTTCACTTAGGACTAAAGTTTTCTTGGCTCAAGTCGACTTGCCTATTTAATAGGTCGACTTGTGTGTTTCCCTAGGTCGACATGTCCATTCCATAGGTTTGTACTAGAGATTATGATCATCCAGGCTTAGGTTAATTGGACTTATCTATGGGTCGACTTGCTGGTCTGCAATGGTGGACCTAAATGCTTTGGTAGGTTGAATGAGCTTATTTCCTAAGGCAAGGTTCTTAGTGGGTCGACCTGTGTATTTAATAGGTCGACCTAGACATCTAGTGCTCGATTGTCTATGTATTTCCAAATTGTTCGGCTTTTGTTTCTTCAAATTATTTTATATGATCATTATCAAAACACCATTTATACAACATTTTTTTTTGAAACTACAAGCTAGCAATGGCACCTTTTCCCTCCTTTTGAATTGGGTCATTACAAATTTGGTATTAAAGCCTACGAATCCTTGTCTAATATTGAAAAATGGCAATAGGAATCAAATTTAAGGCCATTGATGAGCAGTTTAAGAAACAAGAAACAAAAATGCAAGAACATTATCAAGAAGTAAGGTATAGATTGAACAATCCCAAAAGTTAGAGGCTTTTTATGGCTAATGTGGATGTTAGATTTAATATTATCTTGAAAATGTTGAATAAAGATAGAGCACAAGAACAAGAAATCAACAGGATCTCTAAATCTATTATGCAATTTTAGTGTATCACGATTTCGGGCAAATATATCCTAATCGAGTATTGTGTGTAGTGTGAGCAAGTGTCATCCCCACAAGGATATTTTGTATTATCAATTTTAAATTACCTTATCTAAGTTGGAAAAAATAAATCAAGATTGTAAAAATATTAAAATTACAAAAATATGAAATTGCGGAAATATTAATGAATAAAAACCCTAATTTTATAAATTCTAAAATATCGATTTCATCTGTTTTCAATATTTCACGTGGCTAAACCTTTTCAATTCCCTTAAATTTTATTGGCTACAAAATTATTATTGATGATGATAGATTTTTCCTAAATTAGATTCACCCAATGATCGTGCAATAAAACCCTAATTCAATTAATCAAAACTCGATGGTCATGTAATTTTGATTTAACTGAATTACATTATGATATATAGAAAATCTGTAATTTAAAGTTTTTCCTACAATTCCATACACAAAATTAATCATCTGTCGATCTCATAACCCTATATATATTTTATTGTATTAGACTAATTTTCTACAATTTTCTCTCGATCTCATGTATTCCATTTCAAATCATCAAAATGTATGGCCCTAAAATATATGAAACGTTAAGTTCAACAATAAAATCTTATTAAATAATAATCATGCTAATAAAGAATTAAGAGAAAATATAAATCAAACATGCTATTACTTAAAGAAAAAAATTTATTGAGTCCTTGGAACAAGAAACTAGCAAGACATAATAAAGAAAAACAAGAAAGATAAAAAAAAAAAAAAAAACATTACAACCTATTTGCACCCGAAATGAGATGGAATTTACGTCTTATGGAGGCTGTTAGGGTTTTGTGCTCTCTCTCCTCTTCTTAAATTCATCTGAGGTAGCCCTCATATAAACTAAAATCCTAAGAAAACAAGAGGTGGTGAATGCTTAAGAGACTTGGCTTTTAACTTAGACTTGGAAACTTGAGTTGTGATGATAAACTTTATCCTCTTCCTCTTCCAAAATTTGGAAACTTGATTTTTATTCTTGATTTTGAAGATTTTTGAAGTTATCTGCAACTTTATCCCAAAGATCTCTCAATAGATAGGCTCAAGTGATTTCCCTCTTTAACAAGGACTTTTCTTTCTTGAATTTTAAGCACTGCAACAAATTTTTTTTTCCAATTTTTAGATGCATTTTGGCTTGAATCAGTTTCTGCACTATTTCATAAGTTTCGCAGGCTTTGAAGTCTTGTTTCTAACACCATAAGAATCAAGTCAATTGGACATCGAAACAAAAAGTTATGCCCAAAATACTAATAACTGTCTGTGTAGTTCGAAATTTCTTAAATAGGCCCAATATTTCTAAAACAAAACCCATAAAATTAATTAATATAAAATCACGAAATAAAGTCTAAAACAGTCCTAAAATAAATAAATAAGTCTAAAATAAAATAAAATAATTCAAATGTATAAAAAAAATATTACTATCAAATACTCTATACTTGAATATTTGCTTATCCTCAAGTAAGAATAATTTTTTCCAAAACCAATTCCACCTCCCCAAATCTCTAACCATGCATATGACAAGTTCAAATCCGAATTGCAATCAAAACTACCAATATTTCATAGTATTCAGCACTAGAAGAACTATTGCATCTCATCGAATTCAAGAACAATACAAGATTCAACCACTTTCACAATGGATTCACTTAATAGAATGAAGGAAACTAAGATTCCACTACTGAAAGCACTCAATTTTATGAGAGGGTAAGTGTATCACTCAAATTGACACAATGAGATGGTATTGCCATAAACTTGCTAATATATCAAATCTCTATCATTCATATATATGAAATCCATATATACCAATCAAAAGGTTGGTTGCAATAGAGTTAAGATTAAGGGTATGATAAATAGGCAAAACTATTGAATTAAAAATAATTTACTAAAAATACTAAAATATCAAGATATGACATTATTTACATCAAAGTAAAGAAAATAGTAAGTAAATGTTAACTTCCACAACTTCAAATCTTAAAATATATAATAATACTCCAACTCCAAATATGTAATACTTCACGCTTCCAAACAAAGAATATGTAATGAAATTCCACTATAAGAGTGAATAATATCTAAGAATCAAATGGTTTTTCTACTTTTTTTATTTTTGCTTTTTTTCATCTTTTTCAACCAGCACTTTTCTTTTTTCTTTCATTTTTTTTCGAATTTTACTCTTTTTTATCATAATGCCTAAAAATATAAATAAAACTCCAATATATATATATATAAAATATAATATCATGCTATCAACTATAAGTATATTAGTGAACTTGGGTTTAAAATTTGGAGTTAAAAAAAAAAATTGGTCATGGAATAAATTATGTGGGCAATTTAAGAAAGAAAATGTGTAAACTCAAATGGGTCCATTAAGGCATATAAAATGTTAGGGATAAAATTTTTTGAAAGCTAAAAGTGTGTAAATCTAAATACCCTAATCATTTTGGTGCATGAAAATAAAAAATGTGGTCTCAAAATATATAACAAAGCAAGTTCTAGAATGATCAAATCATGTGTGATATATAATCAATAAAAAAAAATGATGAGAGCAAGAAATTGCTCTTTAAGACTTAAATCCTCATTTAGGTAAATTTGGTGTTCAATTTTGCATGTTTATCTTTCAAATCAACCGTAATCATGTACCACATAACTGCTAATACTAATCATCTATCATGCAATCTAATTCAAATCAAGTAACATACAAGAACTGGAAAACTCAAGAAAAATTTATTGGTATGGAAAAAATTCAAGAAATTCAGCAAAATTCAAAATTTTTTTCTAAAATTTTAAATAAATCAAAAAATTTCTTAAAAATCAAAATGAAATTTTCTAAAAAATAAAAATACACCCCCACACATAAACCAACATTGTTTGCAATGTGCAAGAGAAATAATAAATTAAACAAAGAGAATAGTAGACTCCCCTGATCAAGTCAATGAACCCACAACCACCTCTTCAGCGACTTCTCTTCCTCTCATGCAAAGGGTTTGTTATGCCCCTATAAAATACCGTCAAAACTCAAACCTAAATGAAATCAACAAAAACAAATATTATAGAAAATCATGAAACATTGGGTTGCCTCCCAATAAATGCCTTTCTTTATTGTCTTTGGTCGGACATTATCTCCTTGCTTCAACCTGACTCATAGATCGGTTCGGTCCATCTAGACTTCAATTTGCCTCACATAAATTGTAGCCTTGAATTAAATTGACGAAGTTTTTGGTCTATCATGAATTGCTATGATTTCTTACTCTCCTTGACACCAAAAGATTCTTTTAAACTCTTATATCTTATAGGAAAAGTATCTAGATTTATATCCATAACAACACATGTATCCATATGTTCATTATCTCGAAAGTCATGATTCACATATAATGAACTAGCAATGTAATTTTTAAGAGGATCCTTAAAATAAATAACATTCAAATCATGTTCAATAATCCTCTCAATGCAATCAGGTCCAAAATCAACTCTAAAGATTTCTTGTTTACCAAAATTTTTCATTGACTTAAAGACATCAAACTCAATTTTTTCTTCATTCAATCTCAAAGTCAGTTTTCCACAAGAATTATCAATCAATACACGTACAGTGTTTAGAAAAGGCCAACCTAAAATCAATAAATTACCCTCATCCTCAGAGTCCATATCCAAAACAACAAAATTGATAAGAAAAATGAATTTATCAACTTTAGCCAAAATATCTTCAATAATGCCTTTTGGATATTTCACACTCCTATCAGCTACTTGTAAAGAAATGTTCATAGGTCGACATTCCTTTAATCCTAACTTCAAAAACACAAAATATAGCATGAGATTAACACTAGTACCAAGATCATATAAAATATCAAAAAAATCAGAAGAACCGATGGTGCAAGGGATAGAAAAACTCCCTGACTCCTTAAATTTCAGGGGAAGCTTTCTTTGTAGAATTGTAGAACACTTTGCTGTAAGCTTGACCATTAAAACCTCATCCAATTTCCTCTTGTTTGTGATTATGTCCTTTAGGAATTTCCCATAGCTTAACATTTGCTTGATAGCATTTAAAAGAGATATGTTAATATGCAGTTTCTTAAAAATTTTTAAAAAATTTTCAAATTGTTTTTCTACATTATCACACAACAAATATCCAGGAAAAGGAATACGAGGCTTATACTCCCTCAAAGGCAAAGAACTTTCTTATTGTAGATCCGGTACCATGGACATTTCACTTGTAGGCTATTTGATCTCTTCTTTAGCCTATTATTTGCTATCTTCCTTGGTCTCTTTTCCATCTTCATCCTTTGACTGAATCGGCTCCTCCTATAGTTGCTTCCCACTCCTCAATAAAACTGTCTTGGATTGCTCTCTAGGATTCTTCTCAGTATCACTTGACAGTCTACCTAACACACGAGAATGTTTTAGTCAATTGATCAATCATATTTTTAAACTTTTCAAACCTTTCATTAGTTACAATTGCTAAACTCTCAATCCTTTGACTTGTTACTACTACCAAGCATTCAATTGCGAACTCTCATAATGGCTTACTCTTCCTTGGTTGTTGATTTCCTGAAGTACAACTTAGAATGATTCCTCCACCTAGGATTGTATGTGTTAGAGTAAGGGTTATTCTAAGGACTACCAAAGTTAGAAACATGATTACTTACTGCACCTATAAGCACTCAGAAAAAACATGAGTAGAATCACCCAGTGAATAACAATATAAAATCTGGTTAGTCACAGTATTGATTTGATTAGTTTTCATGGCATTAATTATGGAGTCCATTTTTGTACTAAGGATGGTTAAAGTATCGGCCTCATGCACACCAACATTTTGTCTAGGAATCTCATATTCATTAGACCAATTATATTGATCGGAGGCCATATCATCAATTAATGCACAAGCTTCATCATAAGACTTACTCATAAAAGCACCCCCTACCACAACATCAATGGTAATTTTAATAGAATTTAAAAGACCATCATAGAAAGTTTGCAAAATCTAAGGAATACCATGATGTGGACACCTCATAATCAAATCCTTAAATCATCCGAAACATTATACAAAGACTCACCATCAAATTAACTAAAAGTAGTAATGTTATTATGTAATTTAGTAGTCTTATCAGGTAGAAAATATTTAGCCAAGAATGCTTGAAAAAAACTTTTCTAATTAATAAAGTGATTAGCAGGGAAGGAATTAAGTAACACATTTGCCTTTCCCCTAAGAGAAAGGAAACAATCTTAACCTTATGGTATCTGGATTGACTCCATTCAATTTGATCATATCATTTATCTCTAAAAAGTTTTTCAAATGGCTATTTGGATCTTTGAAGGCTTCTCTACTGAACTGATCTACCTATACCATGCCAATAAGACTCGGTTTCAGGTCGAAATTGTTTGCCTCCACAGTGGGTCATGCGATACTAGTTTGAATATCCTGAAATTTGGGCATCGAGTACTTCCTCATTACTCTATTCTTATGGGGAATTGCTTCTTCTTTGACTTCCCTAACTTGTCTACAAATGGATCGTAAAGTCCTCTCTATCTTAAGATCAAAATAAGCTACGTCAAAACCTTTGATCATAGCATACACTGTATCAACACAAAAAAAGTACAAAATTAGATCTTCAAAATTGATTGCAAGAATCACTCAAGAAAATCTAAATTATCTATATAAAATTAAAAATCATGAAAAAACAACAAGATAATGCACAAAGACACTCAAGAAAGCAATAAAAAATCCTTAAAAATCAAGAAAAAATAAAAAAATGAAAAAGCCTATGAAAATGATGAAATGTGGCCACGGTCTTGTTCAACAAGCCAAAATCCTTTGGAATAAGTGGTCGTACCCTAGATCTAAAAATGATTTTCAACCCCAAAAATTTTCAAATCTAGACCAAATCTAAACCCTAAACAATGACGGTATAACTCTAAAAAAGTATAAAAAAGAAGTAATGATAGTGTCCAATTAGCAAATAAGATTATTTTGATTGATATACAAGAATATCCCCAACAATGGTACCAAAAACTTTTCATGAGATTTGGGTATATTACGATTTCGGGCAAGTATACCCTAATCGAGTGTTATATATAGTGTGAGCAAGTGTCGTTTCTACAAGGATATTTTGTATTATCAATTTTAAATTACCCTATCTAAATTGGAAAAACAATTCAAGATTATATAAATATTAAAATCACAAAAATATGAAACTACAGAAATATTAATGAATGAAAACCTTAATTTTATAAAATCTTAGGACATCGATTTTATCAGTTTTCAATCTTTCACATGGTTAAACCTTTTTAATCCCCTTAAATTTCATTCGCTACAGAATTATCATTGATGGTGGCAGATTTTTCCTAAATTAGACTCACTCAATAGTCATGCAATGAAATCCTAATTTGATTAATCAAAATCCAATGGTCATACAATTTTGATTTAATCAAATTGCATTATGATCTATGGAAAATCTGTAATTTAGAGTTTTTTTTTTTTAAAATCCCACTCACAGAATTAATCATCCATCGATCTCATAACTCTATATAAATTTTATTGTATTGGACTAATTTTTTGCATTCTTCTCTCGATCTCATACATTCAATCTTAAATCATCAAAATGTAGGGCCTTAAAACATATGAAGTGTTAAGTTCAATAATAAAATCTCATCAAATAATGATCATGCCAATAAAGATTTAAGGGAAAGAAATAAATCAAACATGCTATTAATCAAAGAATAAAATCCATCGAGTCCTAAGAACAAGAAACTAGCAAGCTATAATTAAAAAAAAAAACAAAGATAAAGAAAACATTACAACCCTTTGGACCCGAAAAGAGATGGAATTCATGTCCTGTGGAGGCTATAAGGGTTTCGTGTTCTCTCTCTATTCTCAAATTCAGTGAGGCAGCCCTTATTTATAAACTAAAATCCTAAGAAAACAAGTGGTGGTGAATGCTTAGGAGACTAGGCTTTTCACTAAGACTTGGAAACTTGAGTTCTGATGATAAAATTTATCATTTTCCTCTTCCAAAATTTGGAAACTTGATCCATATCCTTGATTTTGAAGATTCCTGAAGTTATCCACAACTTTATCCCAAAGATCTCATTAAAGAGGCCCAAGTGGTTTCCCTCTTCAACAAGGATTTCTCTTTCTCGAATTTTCAGCACTGTAGCAAATTGTTTCCAATTTTCAGATACCTTCTGGCCTGAATCAACTTTTGGACTCTTTACAAGATTTGTAAATCTTGAAGTCTTCTTTCGAACACCAAAATAATTAGGTCAATTGAATATCGGAACAAAAAGTTATGCCCAAAATACTAACTGCTGTTTGTGTAGTCCGAAATTCCTTAAATATGCCCAATATTCCCAAAATAGAATCCACAAAATTAATTAATGTAAAATCAAGAAATAAAATCCAAAATAGTCCGAAAATAAATAAATAAAGCTTGAAATAAAATAAAATAAAATAATTCAAGTGTATAAAAAAGATATTGCTATCAAAATCCCCTATTTTGCTAACTCCTACTGAAGGAAGATAAAGAATAGAAATAAGATCTCAATTACTCAAGAAAAATCCTATCAATAATGGGTTCTTGTCAAATCCACCAAAAATTGAACTTCCATTGTTCTCTGCTGAAAATCCAAGGATATGGCTAAGAAAATGTGTATCTAATATCCAATCACATATGGGTCAATGCAATTAAAATGTACTAGGATGGAAAAGCAGAAATTTGGTTTCAAGGTCTGAAATACGTTAACAAAGAAATCAATTGGGAAGAATTCTCTAAGCTCTTGTGTTTGCATCTGCGCTTTGGAGTTGTTTTTGAAGATAAAATGTCCAGAATTTCTCTGCAAGAAGTGCAATATTGAAGAATCAACAATCTTTGCTTCAAGTGTAGAGAGAGTTACACTCCCACTACAAAAAAACACGGATTTAGCAACAAAAATTTAAGAAAAATTCGTCGCTACTTTGTTTAGCGATGAAAAAATTTCCATTCCTAATAATGTGTCACAAAAGTTTAGCGACGGATTCTAAAATCCTTACTTAATTTGCCTTTGTGCAGAGAAAGTTATAGTCAAAACATTAGAGCATAGTCACACTACCCTATTTGCAGAAACTCAAAGATTCAATCTTTGTTCTAACTCATCCATATACTCCTATGTTCAGATCATCAAACAAGATATTCACTATGATTTCTATGATATATAAGAACTTTAAAACCATGAATTTAAAGCTTACCTTAGATTTGGTTCAAGGATTCACATCAATCCCCCAACGAGATCACAGCCAAATTACAAACTGCTTGTACCAATTATTCCAATCCTAGCTTTTTCTTATGATCAACCCAAAGACTTTTCTAGAAGGTGTTAAAAGCAAGCTAGAAAGGATTAGGGATTATAATTCTTGCTAGAGAATTGCTTCGTAGAACTATGTAGATGAAAAAGAAAAAAGTAAAGTGTAAAATAATAAAGGACTGTGGAAGATTCAAGAATAAGTCTTTTCTCTCTCTCTCTCTCTCTTTAATATTCTCTTTCACATCTAATGCACACACATACAAACATAAAAACACAATTTCCTCATCTCTCTTTTGTTTCTTCAAAGGTGACTCACTTGGAAAAAGTAATATTAAATGCTTTCATTAATTGCCTTTTTTGATATTTCTAACTTTTGTTTGCTAAAAAAAAAGGATGAGAACAAAAGGGATGAGGGATCAAAAATGTGGGAGGGGTTTTTGGGTGTTCTAATTCGAGTTTTGGACTTGTAAATAAGGTTAAGGAATTGGATTCCAAAATTAGGTTTCTAACTCAAAGATTTGGGCTCCAAGGGTTTTGGTTCCACCACTACTTCAAACCAAGCCTTAATTTCCATTTCTTACTTCTCCAAATTCCATGGTTCAAATTTATAATATCACAATTCATTCTATAGGTTAAAAATTATTCATGTAATTAAACCATACATTTCAGATTTTACACGACGAATTCAACCCAGAGCGGGAGCGTATATGAAACTCCTCTTTGAAGTTGAGAACCATGATGAGAACCTTGACAGAGCCTATCTTAGTATCCGAACATCGAACAACATGAGGAGACCTCACATCAGCGGTTCCATTCTTGACGAGACCTCGCATCGATAGAAATAATATGCATCATTAAGCTTCTGACTTAAGGCATACTATTGAAAGCGCTCACATAGAAGCAAACTCTTAGCAAAAAAAAACTTGCAGACGTGAAAACACACAAGTTTTCTTCAAGGCAGCACAAGGTCACATGACCCCTATTTATAGCTACAAGGGAAAGATTTTCACAAATTCTAAACAGATGAAATGACTCGATGAGAATTATATGTAGTGAATAAGGGGTTTAAATCTTTCTAACTTCCTGCAAAACATTTATTTCATGGACACTTGTTTAAAGATCAGGAATATCGACACTCTCGGGAAGGTGACATAGCCAAGAAAGAAAGGTACTCATTGCAACTTGTTTCAGTCATACACCTTAAAGAGTGCATTAAAGACGATTTGTATGGCATAAAGCGGAACATATGGAATTAAAGGTTTTTGCACCTTCCCAACTTTTGTTCAAAAGACTTTACTTATGGTGCCTTTCTCACAAAAAAGACACCATGAGTTAGGGACAAATAATAGGATATGGCCCAAACGCCTAACAAGGTAGCACCCGAAAACTCGAAGGCCCATAGCCAAACTGATACTCTAGTCATGACAAGGGATTTATCTACTAGAAGAATAACACGGATTGACCCTTTTGTTAACTTTTAATGATGATAACTACACTGATTTGAGCCATTTAGCAAAATGCAAACCGATACCCCTCTAAACTCGACTGACGATCGATAGTCTATCAAAAATCCGATCGAGTGATATTTGACTAATTCTGTATTAGTTTTTGTTTCCTATCCAGTCATGAAGCATATCTTCTAAATAAGGATGGAAACATTTGGAATCTAATCGATAAGAGAAGAAATTTGCTCGTATCATAAAACTTCCTAATTAGTGAAGATCACAAATCTCTTGCAAATATTTGACTCTGAAATCTCAAGATTTTCAGACTTCCTCATGAGAAAACTAAGGTTGTATGACCTCGAAAACATATGGCTCCTAAGGTAGAGGCATATATAAACCTTCAGCATACCGAAAGCCAGGTACGCTCTCTAAGACCAGCCACTAGACACACAAGTCATAGAATTATCTGCTCTCTCTCTCTCTCTCTTTCTCTTTCTCTCTCTTAAAAGCTCATTTTATTTTATTCCTATCGAAAATTGTTCTTTCTGACTTAAGTGTCGGGGCCTCCCCTACCGGACTACCCTCCGGCTGTCTTTTGCAGGTTTTTTAACCATCTTTAGAAGCAACCGTTCGAGTCAAAGAAGTTGGAATTTGTGGAGCTGAAACCTACTTTAATAGAGAGGATTTCTTGATTTGAGTCTTGAGGGAGAAAGAAGAGCAGTGGTATTTCTAAACTAAATACTTGTACGGTTTCACTTGCACTGGTGAAGCAAGTGGTTTGTATTATTTGAGAAATAATAGAAAATGTAGGAGGATGTTTAGGAGTGAACGTACACCAAATTTGGTAAAACCAATATAAAAACTCATGTTCTCTATTTTGAATATTTCTACAAATTTTGTTTTGGTTATTTTATTTTATCAAAACTATCAAAATTATTTCAAAATCTGAAATTAGTGCCATAATTATTCAAACAAATCTATTCACCCACTCTAGGTTTCTTTTAATTGGTATCATCTGAAATTAGTATCATAATAATTCAAACAAACCTATTCACCCCTTGCTGGTTCTTTCAATTGTTATTAGGGTAGGTGACTAGCTTTAGGTCTCATAACCTTAGATCAAAGATCCTTGTGCTACTTTCAAAACTATCCGAATGGCACTAAATGGAGACCCTATCCCATTTGAATCTTGTTCCACAAACAAAGCCCTTTTCTCAGTGGGAATAATTATAGTTAGCAAAATAACGAATGACAGATTTCATCATAGCCTAAGATGAGAATGCCTGGGAAATGAATGAAGAAGGGATCGAATCCCCAACTAAAGAAATTGATGGTGTTTGTGTACCAGTGAAAATAAAGAACATGACACCAAAACAGAAGAAGGCCTATTGGGCAAACCATAAAGTCATCGACCTCCTTCATCTTGCCCTAAGCATCAACGAGAACAATCAGATCTCCTCATGCATCACAACTAACGAAATTTGAGAGACAGTCAAAGCTACTTACGAATGCACTGATCAAATTCACAAAAATGAGAATAGATTATTGAAGTAAGAATATGAAGCCTTTAAGATGAAGGAAGGAGAAACTGTTAGTGAAACAATGACACACTTTAACACGATCACAAATGAACTGAGATTACTCAGGAAAGGTACTCCTCAGGAAGACATGGTAGACAAAATACTGAAGTGTCTGCCAAATTCTTGGAAGCCCAAGTCACGCAATCAAGAAATCAAAGAACCTTAAAACTCTGACCATGGATGAGCTCATGGGATAGTTGATGACACATAAGATGAAGTTAAATGTCAAATATTTAGTCATAGAAGAGAAAGGAAAAGGACTGGCTCTCAAAGCTGAGAGTAATGAAAGCTTTTTGACTATGAAAATGATGATGATGATGAAGATCCGGCCTGGCTAACCAAGAAGTTCAAAAAATTTATGATGCGGAGAAGAAACAGAAGCAAGTTAAACTTCAAAAGGCCAAAGAAGAAAGAAAAGGTCATATGCTATGAGTGTAAAAAATTTGGACACATCAAAGCTAACTGTCCTCAGCTAAAAAAAGCCGAGAAGAAAGACAAAAGGAAAAGAAAGAAAAGAAAAAAAAAGAAGGCACTTGCTGTTTAGAGCAATAGAGACTCAAGCTCCAGTGAGGATGAAGTTGCGGAGGAATAAGCCAACTTACTCTTCATGGCCATCGACTTGTCTTTAAACAATGAGGAAACTTCCACTTCTTACCCTTCCTGTTCACATTCTAATGAAAATGACTTTTTTTTGCTACTGAATTGCATGAGCCTTTGCTTGAAACACTTAAAGAATTAAAGAAAATGAAGAAGAAAAATAATTCTTTAGGGAAAAATATATCTAAGCTCGAAAAGGAGTTAGAAAAACTTAGGATTAAGAGTAATGAGTTCAAAAAGAAAAATTCTAATTTTGAATCAAAAAACACTGAACTTGTTGAAGAAATTAAAATTAAAAAAGAAAAGATCAATAAACTACATGAAGAAATTAATAATGAAAAGAATAAATGTCTGCAACTGTAAAACAAAATAGAGAACGATAAAATCAAAATCAACTGTGATGATGGAAAATAAAAAATTAAGAAAAGAACTAACAGAACATAAAGAAAAGGACATTAGGCAAAGTGACACTTTACATGGACAAGAAAAACTAGATGCCATCTTAGGAGCCCAAAGGGTAGTTTTTAACAAAGCTAGATTAGGATATAATCCAAATCAAATTCAGAAAAAGTTATACAAATTCTTCGCACCTAGTTCTAAAGATGTCAAATGACGTAGGTGCCACACATGTATGAAAATTGGGCATATATCTAAGCAATGTAGATTAAAGAAGAACTCTGCAGATGCATTAAAGAATATAAAATCTAATAGACCTAAATGCACTTACTGCACAAAGACTAGATACTCATCGAATAAATGCTGGCATAAAAATCCTTACATAATAAATATGAAATAGGTGTCTAAGAGTTAGATTAGAACTAACCCAATCGGACCCAAGAATATATGGGTATCAAAGGCAAAAATGTAATTGATTCTTTCCTTTAATATGTCTGAAGCTCTTGGACCCTCTTTGTGGTGCATAAACAATGGATGCTCGAGGCATATGACTAGAGATGCATCCAAATTGTCTTTGTTGGAGAAAAAGAAAGGAGGAAATGTAGTTTTTGAAGATAACTATAAAGGAAAGGTTATCAGAATGGGCAACATAGGAGGTAAGTCCACTGAAACTCAAATTCATAATATTCTGCTTGTTTCTGATTTAAAATTTTATTTGCTTAGTGTTGGTCAACTTTGTGATAAAGGTTATAGGATAATTTTTGATTTTGATGTCTATTTAATTGTCTGCAAAGCATCAAATGAAACAAAAATTTAATGGAATTAGGAAAGAAAACAAATATGTGATTGATTTAGATAAAACAGAGATCACAAATAAATCATGCTGAATGGCCATGGATAAAGATAACTCTAGGTTTTGGCATGGATGGCTTGGTCATGTAAGCTTAGATTTAATTAAAAAATTAACAAAGAAAAACTTAGTGAAAGGTATGCTAGATTTAAAATTTAAAAAAGATAGAATTTGCGATACTTGTATGAAAGGGAAAGAAATAAAAATTTCCTTCAACTCTAAGGACATAATCTCAACTTTTAGGCCCTTAGAGCTACTTTAATCTCAACTTTTAGGCCCAAAGTTTAGGAAGAAAACACTATGGTTTTGTAATAGTCAATCACTATTCAAGGTGCACTTGAGTTCTCTTCTTAGCTAGGAAAGAAGAAGTTGATTCGGAGTTCATAAAACTCTGTAGAAAACTTTAGAATGAGAAAGACTACACGATTTCCAAAATAAGAAATCATCACTGCAAGAATTTGAAAATAATCAATTAAAAGAATATTGTGAGGAAAATGAAATTAATCATAGCTTTTCTGCACCTATAGCACTACAACAAAATGAAGTTATAGAAAGAAAAAATAGAATTCTAGAAGAAATGACAAAAGCAATACTCTGTGAACATAATATACCTAAATATTTTTGGGTAGAATCAGTAAACACAACCTTTTATATATTAAATAGAGCTTTAATTAGACTAATTCTTAAGAAAACCCCTTATAAAGTGTATAAGGATATAGAACCAAACATAAACTACTTCTATGTGTTTGGAAGTCGATGCTATGTTCTAAACGAAAATTTTGATGCCAAGAGTGACGAAGGCATCTTCTTAAGTTACTCAACCAACGACAAATCCTATAGCATTTATAATAAGAGAACAATAGTGGTTGAGAAATTTATTCATGTAAGATTTGATGAGTCTGAGAACTCTAGGAGAGAAATAATGATTATTGATGATGAAATAGCTCAAGAACCAATTTCTATAGAAAATACTGAAGATGAGGAAATTAAAAATAAAATTGTAGAAAATGTTCCTCCTCCACCCATTTCTCAGAACAACAATGAATAAGAAACAAAATATCTGACAATTAGGAACGGTGTAAATATAGAAAATATAATTAGAGATATATAATATGAAGTTAGAACCAGATCAAAAGTGTAAAATCAGTGAGAATTTGTAACTTTACTTCCCTAATAGAACCTAAAACCATCAATGAAGCTTTAGAAGATAAAAATTAGATTGTCGCGATAAAGGAAGAGTTAAATCATTTTTAGAAATAAGGTATGGGATTTAGTTCCAAGACCCTATTATCAATCAGTAATATAAATTAAATGGTATTTAGAAATAAATTTGATGAGCACAGAACAATTATCAGGAATAAAGCAAAGATTAGTGACTTAGGGGTATGGCTTAAAAGAAGGAATAGACTACGATGAAAGTTATGCCCCTGTAGCTAGATTAGAATAATTAGAATACCTCTTACTTTTGCATATCATATGAATTTTAGACTATATCAGATGAATATAAAGAGTGTTTTTTTGAATGAAGTAATACATGAAATAGTATATGTAAAGCAATCTCTTGGATTTGAAAATCCAAAATTCACAAATCTTGTATTCAAGCTTTTTAAAGCTTTGTATGGTCTCAAACAACCTCTTAAAGGTTGGTATGAAAGACTTAGCAAATTTCTTATTAAAAATGAATTTGAAAGAGTCAAGGTAGATACAACATTGTTTATTAAAAGAAAAGACAAAAAAATTTTAATAGTGCAAATTTATTTCGATAATATTTTTTTTTTTTGAGGAACAAGTGAAAACCTTTGTCAAGAATTTGATAAGATCATGCAAGGGAAATTTGAAATAAGCATGATAGATGAACTTAATTATTTTCTTGGACTCTGAATTGGGCAAATAGAGAGAGGAATCTTTATCAATCAATCTAAGTTCACAAGAGAACTAATTAAAAAGTTTGTATTTGAAAATTCTAAAGGAAATACAACTCCAATGAGCACTAGCATAAAACTAGATAATGATGAGAATAGAAAATTAGTGTGCTAGAAGTTGTATAAAAGTATGATAGAATTACTTCTATATCTCACGACTTCACAACCAGATATACAATTCAGTGTATGTTTCTATGCTAGTTTCAGTCTGATCCAAAGAAGTCACGCTTAGTTGCTGTTAAGAGAATATTTAGATACTTGAAAGAAATCGTAAATCTAGGACTATGGTATGATAGAAACTCTAACTTTTAGCTATATGGTTTCTTAGATACAGACTTACAGACTATAGAATGGATAGAAAGAGTACCGGTAGAACTTGCTAATTCTTTGGAACCATGCTAACATCATGGTCTTTCAAGAAACAAAATAACATGACAACCTCAATCACTAAAACTGAGTATATAGCATCTACACAATGTTGTGCTCAGTTGTTGTAGATTAAACATTAGATGCATGATCATAAGGTTGAAGTAAACTGCATAGCAATAAAATGTGATGATACAAGTGCAATGAATCTAACTAAAAGTCTAGTACATCATTCAAGAATGAAACACATAGAGATTAGACATCATTTTACTAGAGATCATGTTCTGAAAAATGATATAATTCTTGAATATGTTGATACTAAAAAATAGATAGTAGATATATTTACAAAACCTCTTGATAAAAATAAATTTTATGATTTAAAAGGTGAATTAGGAATGGTGGAGTTAGAAAGATGACAAAACTAATTGAAACATAGATGTTCGAAACACAAAAATAGAGTGTAAACTTTGAAAAATTTATATAGATTTGGTCGATCGGCAAAAGAATCTAGTCAACCCACTATATGATAGGTCGATCCGAAGACTATTGGTTGACCCAACAAGAAATTGGATGACCTAAGAACTCAATTTGGTCGACCCACCATGAGGTTTGCTTCATCCAAGGACCAAAGATTGGTCAGCCCATCAATAAGGTGAGGTTGCTCCATTAACCAAAATTGGTCGACCACGTGTGCACATGTCTATATAAAACCAAGCATCTCTCTCTCTCTCTCTCTCTAAACATTGACTTTTTAGCCTAACTCACTCAACAAAACACACATGTACATATAAAGTGCCACTCCAAGTTTATAAAATCAAACACTATTCCCAAATTTTTTTAACCCAACTTACTCTTTCTAAACCACCTCACACTTTTCTCTCTCTCCACGTGTACTCATACATGCACAAAACCCTAAAAACCCAAATTTCTCTCTCTTTCTCTAAGTTTATCACTATAAGTTTCTCTCATTCTAAAACAACTTCTCTCTATAACCCATCACTTCTCAATATATATATTTTAAGTTTTAATATATATATATATAAATACATATTTCAAGTCTTTCCTCTCTAAACCCCTCAAATTTGGCACATACCTCAAAGCTCTCTCTCTTCCTCTCTCTCTCGAATCCTACTTTTTACTTTCTTAAAGAGCTCACTTCATCAAAGCCTTCTGTAACCTGCTCAGACATATCAAGTGTTAGCACCATGTCTTGAATGTATGATATAAATGGACACATGTGACTCTCATCCAAAGACCAAAATTTGAATAGTCAAATCTTGAAGGACACAGTTAACAAGTGCGAACACATGTCAAGCAAAACCGTCTATTTAATTACCTCTCTCTCTCTCTCTCTCTCTCTCTTTCTCTCTCTCTCTACCTTTCATATCTATCTTTGAATCGTCTTTCACAACTCTCTTTCTCTAACTCCCATCTCCTCCTTCCTCACCCACATACAAAATCTCAACTTTCATTCTTCAAAAGCCCCAATCAATCCTTATATTCCAGCAATGGTGCCCAAGAGCAAAAGTTCCAAGGGCAAGGAAAAAGGAAGCAATGGCTAGTGAAGGATTCAATAACAAGAATTTTTAATCTCTAGAAAAGAGTAAGTTATTCTAGAAGCATTTTTCAAATGGGAGCATTAATCATGGGAGAGTAATAGATTGGAAATTTTCACAAAGTGTTGGGTTTAAATACTGGAGTTATTTGAATGAGGTTTCCCTTAAATGGGTCATTCACCCTAATAAGCATATATATGAGTGGGTAGTTAGGGTATTCTTCACTAATATAGAGATCGTAAGCAATGAGGAAGATGAAAAAGATGATGAAATTAGTGAAGCTTATTTTTCAACTGGTGAGAGTTCGTGGCCATGTGCATTTGTAACCTATTTTGATAGAAAGGAAATAGAGATCAATCCTAGGGTAATTTGTAGAGAAAATGGTATGAAATGGGTTCCTTATAGTGATTGCAAGCCTTACATGCAGTTCGACTACTTAGAGAATGCCAGAACTGTATTTGATAACCCAGAAATAACAATGGTAAATACTAATGCAATGGATCTAGAGTTTCATGAATGGATTTTGCATTTGTTGATTACTCATGTCATATGATCAAGAGGGGAAAATTGCACTACAATTTTAAGAGAAGATTTTTGGCTAATAGTATACGTTATGAACAAGAGAAACCCAGGCTTGCATTTTCTCATTCTTAGTCTATGCTTACTATGGTTCCTACACCACCCCCAATTCTTGTCGATGTTGCTCCATCCACCAGCAAAAATGAGAAGGGCAAAGGGAAAGTTAGGCTAAAAGTCAGAAGCACATAGTTATATCTTTCATGTACTAAGGCCTAAGTATGTTTTTCTTTTGCATGGTTGTACTGATATTTGTAAAAACTTCTATTTTGTAATACTTTCTTTGATTTCTGTTATGGTTATTCATTTATTTAATCTCCTTATAAATATAATCTTTTAAAACACACCTAGGCAAGTAGACATATTTTCAGGGGGAGTTTCATTCCTAAAAAATAGGTCAATGACTTTAATCTTGGACCATATTTTTGTCATTTAACTTCTTTGTATCCCTTTCTATTACTGACAAAAAGGAGAAGAGAATATATAAACTATAGGGTTTAGATCTAAATTTGCTTCCAGATTATATTATTAACAGTTTTCTTATCATTAAAAAAGGGAAAATTGTTGACAAGATTGAGCTTTGATAATAATCAATGAATCATAAATGAATCTGCAAATATATGATTAGAGCTATAATTAAAGATCCGTGACACACACAGAGGATAGGTTGACTCGAGTGCTTAGCCGACCCAAAATAGATCTCAAGTTGACCAAGGTGTAGCTTCAGGTCGACCAAGGCAAGGCTTTGGGTTGGGAGGCCTTAGGTAGGCTTTGGGTTAGGTTGATCCTAAAAAATTCAAACAAGGATAGTTCAATCCAAACCCAGGATCAGGTTGACTCGAGCACAAGATAGGGTGACTCATACTCTCATTTGTTTCTCAACAGCTAAAAACTTTTTAAATATGAGTCAACCAGGCATATGTAAACACAATTATATTATTTCTTATAACTAACGAGCTATTTCCAGGAAAGCAATTCTCTTTCTTTCGGCTCTCTTCAAGACTTATAAATAGAAAAGTTAAGAAGAAACAGGGCAGAAGCTGTGACATTGTATGAATTTACAATAAAAGCATTGACACTCTATTTTCTCACAATCACTCTCTACTTTCAATTCCTCATTTACTTTTCTATGTGTAATCATTACTGAGCAAAAATCTTTGTTATTTCTAAAGATTAGCCTCATCTTCTTGTAACAATCTTATTTTGGATTAAAAGTTGTAAAGAACCGAGAGGATTTCTTAGTCTGAGTCTTAGAGAGAGAAAGAGTAGTAGTGAGTATTTTTGAACAAAATACTTGTATGGTTTCGCTTGCACCAGTGAAACAAGTGAATTGTAATATTTGAGAAATAGTAGAAAATCCACGAGAGTGTCTGGAAGTACCCGTACACCAAGTCTGATGGAACCACTATAAAAATCTCGTGTTCTCTATTTTAAATTTCTCTGTAAATTTAGTTTTGGTCACTGTACATTATCAAAACCTTCAAAGTTATTTCAAAATCTGAAATTAGTATCATAATTATTCAAATAAACTTATTCACCTCCTTTAGGTTTCTTTCAATTATTTTTATTGAAAATGCTAATTTGATTAGAAAATTAAATTTAGTTCAAACACCAATTTAATTTGAAATCTTAATTTAATTTAAATCTCCCAATTTAATTTAAAACCCTAATTTGATTTCAAACTTGAACTTAATTCAAATTCCTAATTTAATTCAAAACTCTCAATTCAATTCAAAACTCTAATTTTATTCAAATTCCCAATTTAATTCAATTCAAATCTTTAATTTATTTAATTTCATATCCCAATTTAGTTTAATTTAAAACCCAAAATTGATTTGATCATTGTAGAATTAAGATATTTGCATCATGATCCTATGAACTTTAGGTTGCTATAAAACAACAATTTTTTATTTTTTTTTGGGTAAAGGCTATGAAACAACAATTGTTTTCCATGCGATATGAAAAACGTATCCATCTTCTTGTTTAGGATTTTTGATTGTGATGAAGATGTTTTGACTCAATAAAAATGGGGTCGTGGGCATGTTATTTTGACTAGTAATATTTAGGATTTCACTTCATCTTCGAACCCTCCTTTTGTGACAAACAGCACATTTATCATTTTCCCTTAATTCCATATCGGGTCGTAATTGAATAGAAATAGAAAACAAACCTTAGCAGCAAACTAAAATTGAGGAAATCAAGGCCTTGAGTGGAGAACCAACTAAGGCAGACAAACCCAAAAAAACAAATATTGTTAATGCACATTCTTGAAGCCATATGACCATGTCTAAAATATTTAATATCCGCTAACAACATAAAACCTGATAGACACTTTTCATGTAACTTCTATATGTTTTGCCGTGTTGGGCATTAGTGTTGTTGGTGATGATTTCAAGTCAATATCGGCAAAAGAATATGGAAATCATGCAAGATATTGAGCAAACTAAAATTGTTGAATTTCCTGCTGCTTTTTACTCTTCTTTCAAAACAAAATCGGAACTCAACCAAAATTAGAAAGTTTTGGTTTGATTGGAAAACTAACTAGAACCGGAACCAATATGATGTTTTAATTCTAGTTCTAGAATTGAAGCGATCAGGTACTCGACTTATAATCGAATCTTGTTTAGTTTTATTTTACCAGCTCTCGTATGGATTTTTACAAAAGAAAAAACTTGTCAAGGTTTTGAGATGGTTTCCTCTAGTACCTAGACTTCAACGGCTATTTATGTCCTCAAGACTCTATTGCTTGGAAGGATTTCGATTCTCAATTTCCTGAATTTTCTAATGATTCTCGTAATGTTCGGTTGGCATTAGCTTCTGATGGTTTCAATCCTTTTAAAAATATGAATGTCACTCGTAGCACATGGCCTGTTATACTCATTCCTCTCAATTTTCCTCCGTGGTTGTGTAATCACATAATTTCATACTTTCTTTACTTATTCCTAGTCCCAAAAGCCCTGGTGATAAGATTGATTTCTATATGTAACCTTTGGTGGAAGAATTGAAAGTGTTGTGGGATGTAGGTGTTGAAACATTCGATTATTATAATAAAATGAGGTTTCAATTACATGCAGCATTGATGTGGACCATCAACGACTTTCCTGTATACGCCAATTTATCAGGATGGAGCACTAAAGGAAAATATGCATGTCCTATTTGTGGTTATAATACAGAATCTAGATGGTTAACTAATAGTAGGAAGTATTGTTACATGGGTCATCGCAGATGGTTAGATATGAATCACAAATTTAGATATAATGGTCATTCTTTTGATAGGACTCAAGAATTTAGGCCTGCACCCAAAGAACGCCTGGGGATGGACATTTTTAGAGAGTTTGAGGGTATTAACTTCTTGAGGAATGCAAATGAGTTACAAAGATGGAAAAAATGTAGCATCTTCTTTGAATTGCCATATTGGGAGCATAATCTAATACTCCACAATATTGATATAATGCACACAGAGAAAAATTGGTATGACATACTTGTAGGCACAATTAGGGGTCAAGAGGGTAAGTCCAAGGACAATTATAAGTCGCGACTTGATCTTGAGGAGATGGGAATAAGAAGTGATCTTCACCTAGAGACTCGTCCTGGTTCTAATACTAAATATCTTCTTCATGCTTGTTATCAAATGACATTGAGGGAGAAAGATGCTTTCCTAAAGGTGCTAAAAGAGTTGAAACTTCCAGATGAGTATTCTACTAATAAATCAAGATGTGTTCATCTCAAGCAATGGAAGATAATTGGACTAAAATGTTATGACTATCATATTCTACGACAAGAGTTCCTTCCAATTACAACAAGAGGATCAATGTCGGATGAAGCTAGAAAGGTTATTATTGATGTTTGTAATATTTTTAAAGCTCTTTAGTCTAGGGTTCTTGACCTTAAAGATCTTGAGCAATTGGATTCATATGTTCCTTTAACTCTATGTTCTTTGGAAAAAAAATTTCCTCCATTTTTTTTCACGAGTATGGTTCATCTTCTTATTCATTTGACAACACAAGCTAAAATCGGAGGTCCACTCATCTATCGATGGATGTATCCCGTAGAGCGGTATACCTTTAAACTCTTATATAAATAGTTTATCGTAGCTAGTTCAATATTTAAGTATATATTCTTGTTCTATATTATATTGTTGTAGTTTTTATTGATTCTTAAGTGTTTTGTACGTAATAGAGCTCAACTAGAGGGTTCAATTGCTGAAGGATATATAGCAAATGAATGTTTGATCTTTTGTTCACGGTACTTATTGGGAGTTTAGACTAGGTTGAATCGTCCCTTATGGAACTATGACAATGCTCGCCAGTCACTTGATGAAGAAGGGGATTTGTTTGTTTCATCAGGACGACCTTTGGATAAGAAAATACAAAAGGGAATCAAGTTAAAAAAAGGAAACGGATTAAAATGGTATCTCTTGATGATAAGTCATTGCAACAAGCACATAGATATATTCTATTTAACTCTGATGTAGTCACGCCATTTCGAGAGTAAGATTATCTTCTTAACTCAAACCTTTGATATGTATGCCACTGCAATATCTCCTTGCTAATTTTATTTTTAATATTTATTTCCTTTCTTAGGGAGCACAAACAAATTGTAATAAGACAGAATCGTGGATGACGTTTGGCACCTTATATAATTGATAAACTTCATTTACAAACATTTGTTGATTGGCTGAAACGTAGGGTATGTATAATAAAATTCATAATATATTGTATTAGTTTTAATTTAAATTTTTTATTGGCAGTTATTTCAACATTTTAGATGGATCATTTATTGGAGGATTGTAGTGCGGAGGTGACAAGTGATCTCAAATGGCTTTCACATGGACCAAGTGCTAGGGTTAAACAGTATACTGGTTATATGATCAATGGATTTAGATTTAATACCACAAACCGTGAGAGATACCTAAAAACTCAGAATAGTGGTGTTCTGGTACCAGGGCAAACTATTAGTTATTTTAGTACAAGGGATAGAAGACCTACTAAAGGAGAGGTTAATTACTTTGGAAGACTGAAGCAAATAATTGAGTTAGATTATAGTGGGATGCTAAAGTTTGTATTGTTTAGATGTGATTGGATTGATCCAATAAGAGGGTACAAGAAAGATAAATATGGTTTTTCACTTGTCAATTTTTCTCATTTGACTCATACAAGTGAAGATTTGATGGATGACCCATTTGTCTTTGCATCCCAAGTTAAGAAACTATTTTATGTTAAGGATGAGAGGCATGAAAATTGGTTTGTTATCAAATATGTGAAGCTTAGAGATTTTTTTGATAAGGGTGATGGAGGAACCAGTGAGTAAATGATTGTTGAAACAAGTAATGATGCTACTACAACCCTTAATTGGGCAAGAAATGATGCAGATACACACGGAATAGACATTAGACCACACCTTGATGTTGAGCATTCCGATGATGAGATGCATGATCTCTTTTAATTTTTTGTATTAGAAAATCAGGTTTTATTTCTAACTATATTTATTTAGTATTTGGTTTTGTTAGTTTTTTTATTAATCAAATGTTTTTTACTAATCTTATTCTTTAACTAATAGGTATGCCAGGACGAAAAGGTAATATACGTATTGTACTAGCAAGTGATGAAGCTCCACCTTTAGATGGGTAACCTGAGATGCAAACTTTGGATAAAGATTTCAATACAATACAAGATGATGCATACTCAGGTTTGGACTTCCTAACATCCTTCATATTAAATTTTTTTATATGATTTTACCATTTCAATTATGGGACGATGTAGATGAACAAAGGCCCATGAGAAAAACGAGAGGTCCAACACATTGTGCTGAAATTTGGTCATTGAAAGATGACAAGCGCATGCCTGTTAGGTTTACTGATCGTAACCAACCATGTGGAGAGGATTATAAATGTTTTACTACTTTTCTTGGTTTGGTAGTGAGAATAAGTCATCTTGTTCCAATCCAATATCAGAGTTGGCATGATGTTCTTAAAAAAAATAAAGATGACATGTGGGAAATTTATTTTGGTTATATTTTACTACTTTTTAACTTTTTTGTAAGTTATATGCATTTTCAATGCTAACATTAATTTCAATTATAGTCGAAATGTCATTTTGAACCCAACAATCCAGAAGTTCAAAGATGGGCTATGAAAAACATGGAAGAGAAGTGGAGAAATTAGAAGAACCCAATAATGGCAAAGTGGTTTGATGAGTCACTTGAGTTAGAGGAAATGGCAGCTCAAGTTAAGGATAACAGAGTCGATCTTGTTCAATTTAAGGAGCTTGTTAAATATTGGAAAAGTGAGGAGGGAAAGGTAAGTAATATATATACAATATGAATCAAAATTAGTGATATAATAACATGAATATTGTGGTTTTATATGATGTTTGTGATAAATTTAACTTTTGTTTGAATAGAAAATAAGTACTAGGAACAAAGAATGTTGTTCTAGAAATCAGGAACGCCTCTATCTTGGTTCAAGATCTTTTCCTATACTCGTGGATGAAAATGTTGTTTCTTTGTTTTATTTTTATTATTATTATTTTTGTATATATGTAAATTATTTGATAACTAATGACAATATTTTTTTTATCCATTTCATTGGTGTTAGAAAAAAGAGAAAAATGGCACTAGTCCGAGTAGGGTAGAATTGTACATAGCGAGTAGAACAAGAAAGGATGGCTCCATTATAAGCGATGCTGCATCAGAAGTTATGGTACGCTTTAGTTTATTTTCTTTTAATTATGTATACGTTTTTCTAACGAATTGATCTATAAATCTTTTATTTATTAATTTCTTTTTGCATGATTTTTTAGGAGATAGTGAGAAAAGAAATTGAAACCAAGGGAAGGCCAATTATTTCGAACACTTGGGAGGATGATATTTTTACCCAAATCAAAGGCGCTGAGAGTAGAGGTAGAGTGAGATGTACGGGACTTGTTGCCTCTACGTCAAAAAACACATCATCACAATCACAGAAAAAGGCAAAGCAGTGATAGGGGAAGATTTTATTCAATTCAAGAAATCAATGTTTACACTCTTTGAAAAACACTTTGCCAGGAGTAATGATGAGCGCGCAAGCAATTTTCTCATGGAAGCACGACAAATTTGCGACATATCGGTATGATATATATACTATTTTCATATCACAATTTTTATAATCATATTCTCCTTGAAACGTAACACATCATTTTTTTTTCCTCTATTATTAGATTCCATCTGTTTATAGTACACATCAATCACAAGAAAGCTCATTTAATCCTAATGAAGGTAAGAACTATATATATGGTTTTTTTTATGCTCCTTTAATTATATATATACTATTTCGTGCTAGCTTAGTTGATTAGCAAAGCCAATTTTTAATGCCTCTGGTAATTATTTTTGCGCCCTATGATTCGATGAGTTTCACATATTGTTATCTCTTGCATCATATTCTCCTCCAAATAGAATTGGAATTTAATCTTTGGCTAGGTACTGGAAAGAGGTCTTTTTTTATTATTCTGATAAGGCTCTTTTATCTTTGGCTAATATTTGTTCAATGATCATGTCAAAATCTCTTCGTTCCATGTTTTAGTTTAGTGAATTAGTCATGGTAATGTTTTCATTGCCTTTTGTTTGTTTACAGCTGGAGACTGCATTGTCTTCTCTTAAGTGTAAAACTAGGTCAACATTTTAAGATATAGAATAACAAGAACACCTCTCATTACAAGCTTGAGCTTTTGGTGTAGATTGTTGATTCACAAAATTCTGCATTTCATAAAATTCTACGGGGCATTAGATATTGTTAGTGTTAACTAAAAGTTTTGGAATCCATTCAGTTTTGTTTTAGCCAATGAGTTATTCCCTTGTATAATGTTCTAGTTGGACAATCCATGAGGAAGTCACAGGCACCAAATTTAATGGCATTTCCATTTTTATAGTTTCACACTCATGAAGCCCGACTAAGAGAAATTGAGTGATACTGAATTTTATTACATTTTGAGTTTATAAATCTTATAACAAAATGGGGACATCATGATATCAGGGGAATCCATTTTTTATTACCATTAGCATGCGATATTTAAAGAAAGTTGAGTTCTTACGATCCTTCATTGGCCACTCTATTGTCCAACTAGAATGTGGTTGAATATGTTTTTGCATGAACGCCACCCTCGCCTTGTTTTCTATACCACACTTGACCACACCCTTCTTCAATGGTTCAGCAAGGTCCGATTCTCTATTGAAAGAATGAGTTGCTATAGTTTGGGTTGTCAAGATGATGTGTTGTACGGTGGATGGCTGCACGAGAATTATACTGAGAGGTCAGTGTAGCTACACTGCCCTTCTCAATGACTACTTCCTATCCGTTTTGTGACTACATTCTATCCAATTTGTTTTCCATTCATTGCTTAGTGGGAGGCAGGATAAGGCATGCAAAGCTTTTGTACTTCCACCAATATATGTCTTATTTTTCTCAAGAGGGGTGAGGATTTTGTTATTTGTGAGAAATTTTGGAAATTTGGTTGGGTAGGACCTCACCTGGATGATATTTTCGCATTTGGATTGGCAATTTCCGTGGTGTCATTGTTTCCATAGCAAATATATTGTGTTTCATGGGCGTAATGAACAAAAAGAAAAAATCTGCGTGATGAGAATTTCATTGGCTCTGTTGTTGCCAAGAGATATTGGATCTTGACTGAAACCTACACTTAATTTTTACTTGAAATTGCAGTGGTGCCAGTGAAAGATTGCATGACCAATTTGATTCAGGGAAATGAAAAGGAAACGATTGACTGCTGCTTTATGAAATTACGTGTAAAGGGTAATTGAGATGTGAAAATAATGCTGAGTTTGGCTATTTTAGAAGAGGTGACTGATGAAATCTGCATCCCTGTACAGTGGCACGAGCCTACAAACACTAGGGAAACCAACAAAGATTTTGGCTCTTCTCCCGTAAACACATCCATTTCATATAAAGCAAGTAATAAGGCAGGCATGAGAAAACAACTTAATTGCCATGAACAAGTAAGTGGGAGAGTATGATAACGCCTGTCTATATCCATAATTAAATGACATTTCTTAAAAAAAAGTTTCTGCAGGCATGCTCAAGATAGCCCTCCTAAAAGGTCACAATGGCAAACTTCTGGATCCTATTTTGAGAGAGGGAGAGGGGCAAATGCTCAAAATAGCCTTCCTTATTATTTTTTTATTTTTATTTTTTATTATTATTTTTTTACTCCCAAACTATAGCAACTCATTTTTGTTATATTGTTAGTAGTTTTTAGGGTGCAAGTTCCATGTCTTTTGCATTGCTTTGTCTTCACATGAACTTGCAAACTTATACCCAGGAGGCTCCAGTAAATTTTTTTGTGTTTTGTTTTATTTATTGTGCCATGAGCTTGTTTTGCAGCTATTGGTTGCATTGGATCATGTGATTAAAAGGTTCCTTGCTGACGGGTGTTCAACATGGATGGGAGGCAGTTCATTTATGCTCTATTTGCTAATTACTTGACAATTCTGTCTAGACTTTGACTAATGCAATTCATTGACTAAAATTTTCTTTTCTATGACAAAATAATATTTTCTTTCTATCGCTTGGCCTTTTTTTTCTCCCTTTTCATTTGAGAATGTGTTGTTTAGTTATAAAGTGCTATTATGAGTAGAGTTTTCTTATGTTCAATAATTTAATTAAAAGCCTTGTTCAATAAATAGAATTTAATTGACTTGACCAAGATTTGTGTGGCTCATTGTTTTCACTCTTTGATCACAGGTGGGGTTTGAACGGTCGCAGTCAGTTTGGATAGAGTTGAAGTCACAATTCTCTCACTGTTAGCTTTTTGATAATTTGTAATGACTTGAATTCAAAGCATGACTTGGTTTTGTAAGTTCTTAATTTGGAAATAACTGTGTGATGTATTAATATTTTATATTTTATTTTGTTAAAAAAACATATTTATCAAAATTTTAGTTATATATTGTCTTTTTAAATATCAATAATATTAGAAAATAATATACATGGTATATGCCTCTTATGACAGACAAAATTATGTAGATTCAGAAAAATATATGAACAATGCCAGTGGCCAAGTTGGTTGGCATGGATTGACATATTCCTGGGGGCAGGATCCCTTTGGGATGGAATCCAATCTATACCAGCGGCCATATGCGAGTTGGTATAGGTCTTGACCTATGCCAGCGGTCATTGGCCGCTGGCAAAGAATTATCTATCCCAGCGGCCAAAGAGGCCAATGGCTGCCTGCGAAAAATGATCTATCCCAGCGGCTAATGGCCGCCGTTAAAGGTCTTTTTTTTGTAGTGTATGGTCAATAGTTGGAATATGACTCAATCATTCCGAGTTCACTTCTTTGGACTGCTTATTTATTTATATTCATATTTCTATGTATGTATCTGATACGTAATTTTGATATCACGATTTTGGATAAATTTACCTTAATTGAGTATTGTGTATAGTACGAAACAAGTGTTATTTCTACAATAATATTTTATACTATTAACTATAAATTACCCTATTTAAGTTGGACAAATCAAATCACAATTATAAAAATATTAAAAATTACGAAAATATTAAAAAAACTTGAATCAATGAATAAAAACACTAGAACATCAACTTCATTTGTTTTCAATCCTTCACATGGTCGAATCTTTTTAATTCCCTAAGTTTACTGGTTAAAAAGTTATTGTTGATGATTGCACATTTTCTTAGATTAGATTCACCTAATGATCATGTAATGAATCTCTAATTCAACTAACCAAAATCTAATGGTCATACAATTTTGATTAAGTTAGATTGTATTAAATTCTGTGGAATATCTATAATTTAAGGTTTTCTCTAAAACCCCAAACACAAAATTAATTATCCGTCGATCTTATAATCCAATGTGGATTTTATTATATTGAACTAATTTCCTACAATTATATTAGTCATGTATGCATTTAATCTTAAATCATCAAAACGTAGATACCTATACATTTAAAACATTAAGATCAATAATAAAATTTTATCAAACAATAATCTTACTAACAAAAATTTAAGAGAGATAAATAAATTCAGATCATGCTATTAATCAAACAATATAATCTATCGAGTTTTAGGAACAAGAATACTAACTAAACATATTAAAGAAAATCAAGAAAACCCTAAAATCTGTGTGGACATGTGTATGACCCTAAAATCTGTGTAGACATGTGTATGAGTGAGTGGTCTACCTTTGAGGGTTTTCTCTTATTTATAAAACTAAACCCTAGATCAATAGGAATTCGTGAGTTCTTGAAATTTTGATTGATTTGGAGATTTATTCTTGATAAACATTATCTTATTACTTTCCCAAGATTTGAAAACTCATCCTTATTCTTGATTTCTAGCAACACTGTAGCAACTTTTTCCAAATTTGTGTGGACATGTGTATGACCCTAAAATCTGTGTAGACATGTGTATGAGTCAGTGGTCTACCTTTGAGGGTTATCTCTTATTTATAAAACTAAACCCTAGATCAATAGGAATTCGTGAGTTCTTGAAAGTTTGATTGATTTGGAGATTTATTCTTGATAAACATTATCTTGTTAATTTCCCAAGATTTGAAAACTCATCCTTATTCTTGATTTCTAGCAACACTGTAGCAACTTTTTCCAAATTTCAGACATTTTCTAACCTAAATTAGCTTCTGGATTCTTCACAAAATTTTTAGGTCGTGAAGTTTTATTTCCAATGCAATAAGAATAAGTTCAATCGGATATCGAAATAAAAAGTTATGCCCAAAATTCTAGCTGCTTTTTATTTAGTCCGAATTTCTTTAAATAAGCCTAATATTTCCTAAATCAAAATTTATAAATTTAATTATATCATGAAATAAGATTTAAAATAATCCTAAAAATCATAAATAAATGTTAAAATAAAATAATTCAAGTGCATAAAAATTATTGTTTTCAAATACCCCCACATTTGAATATTTGTTTGTCCTCAAGTAACAACAATTTTCTCTAAAACCAATTCTACTTTTCCAAGATCCTAACCATGTATATTACAAGTTCAAACAGGAATTACAATCAAGACAACCAATACTTTGTAACATTCAATACTAAAACAACTATTGTATCTCCTATAGTCTCATTGAAATCAAGAACAATGCAAACTTCATCCACCTTCATAATTGATTTACTCATTAGAATAAAGAAAACTAACATTCAACTACTCAATGTACTCAATTTTATAGAATAGGTATATGTATCGCTCAATTCATCACAATGAGATCGTATTACCGTAAGTTTGCTAATATATAAAATCTCCATCACTTAAATAAGTGAAATCTATATATCAATCAAAAGGTTTTTTATTTAATTGTAATGGGGTTAGAGTTAAGGATATCATAAGTAGTCACAAATGTTTGGTTCAAAATTTACTAAAAATATTCAAGTATCAAGATATGACTTTTTTATATCAAAACAAAGAAAATACTAATTTCCATAATTTCTAATCTCAAAATATCCAACTCTGAATATGTAATGTATCATATCTCCCTAAATAAATAATATGTAATGAAATACGATTAAAAGAGTGAACAATATCAAGAATCAAATGCTTTTACTTAATTTTTTCTTTTTCTTTTTTTCTATTTTTTTAACTTTTTTTTTCTTTTTTTTTTCGACCAGCACTCTTTTTTTTTTCATTTCTTTTTCAAATTTGGTGGTTTTTTTTTTTAACATAATGCCTAAAAATAAATGTGAAACTCTAACATAAAAAATAATGGCTAAAAATATAATGTCATGCTATCAACTAAAGTATATTAGTGAACTTGGGTTCAAAATCTGAAATTAGAAAAAATAGGTTATGGGATAAATTATATGGGTAATTCAAGAAAGAAAAAAAATCTAAATTCAAATGGGTTAACTAAGGAATATAAAATGTTAGGGATAGTATTTTTCAAAAGTCAAAAGTGTGCAATACTAAATGTCTTAATCATTTTGTACATGAAAATAAGAAATGTAGTCTCAAAATGTATAACAAAGTAAATTCTAGAATAACCATTTCACATGTAATATACGCATAGCAAGAAAAATGAGAGCACAATGAGTTGTTTTTTAAGGCTCAATTCCTCATTTAGGTAAATTTAGTATTAAATTTTGCATACATGTCTTTCAAATTAACCATAAAAAGATGAATAGTTAACATGTATCAAATAATTACTAATACCAATTAACTTTTATAAAATCTAACTTAAATCAAGTAACACACAAGAACAAAAAAATTCAAGAAAATTTTATTGACATGAAAAAATTCAACAGAAACCTAATTTTCCCTTTCAAAAATCTTAGGTTTTTTATTTTTAAAATTTTTTTCAAAAATTATCTAAAAAAATCAGAAAAAATCAAAATGCATGCTCCCCACACACTTAAACTAAACATTATCTACAATGTGTAAGAAAAATAAAGATAATAAAATAAATAAAAGAGAACAGAAAAGTCCCCTAATAAAGCAGATAAACTTGCAACTCCTTCTTTAACAATTTCTTTCGTCCTCATAGATCATGATACTATGTCCATTTATTACATCATGCCATGTTTTTGTCATTTTCTTATAAATTCGTGCATCCTCATATATCTCGCTCTACCATTCCTCCAACTCATTTAACCACAATATTCTTTTTTTACTTGCATCAAGGCTTCTTTTTGGTTGAAATTTAATTAAATTCACACCCAAAATAGCACATGCATCAACATATTTATTATCTAGGAAGTCATAATTCACATACAACGAATCAATAATGCAATTTTCAAGGGGAACACCAAAATAAAAAATATTAAGTTGATGATCATGTTCAATCATCCTATCAATGCAATCCACTCTAGAAATATCTTGTTTATCAAAATTTCTCTCAGAGTAAAAAACATTAAACTCAATTTTTTCATTATTAATTTGCAAAATTAATTTCCAAGCATAATAAACATCTATCAAAGTTCGTGCAGCAGCAAGAAAACTACAACCTAGATTCAAAGAAGTATTTTCATCATCATCCATATCTAAGATGACAAAATTAACAGGAAAAATAAATTTATCAACTTTAACCGGTATATCCTCAATACGCCTCTTAGATAGTTTATACTTCTACCAACCAATTATAAATAAATATTTATAGGTCGACATTCCTTCAATCCTAATTTAGAGAATATGGAATAAGGCATGATATTCACACCAACACCAAGATCACATAAAACTTTAGAAAAATTAGTTTGTCCAATAGCGCAAGGAATAGAGAAACTTCTTGAATTCTTGAGTTCGGTGGCAACTTTCTTTGCAGAGTCCTAGAGCGCTCCTTTGTGAGTTTTATTGTAGAAATTTTATCTAATTTTCTCTTGTTAGTGATCACATCCTTGAGGAATCCTCCGTAACTTGGCACATGTCTGATGACACCCAAAAGAAGGATATTAATATGCAATTTCTTAAAAATTTTAAAAAAAATTTCAAATTCTGTATTTACATGTAAAAGAAGTTTAGAAAAATGGACAGGGGCCTTATATTCACTCAAACAAACCTTCTCATTTGCAGGTTGTTGGATTTCTTTCCTTTCCTCTTGTTTTTCCTCTTCATCCTTAGACTAATTTGGTACCTCCTGCAATTCTTTCCTATTCCTCAATGAAATTGCATTAACCTACTCTCTAGTGTTGTTCTCAGTGTCATTTTCCAGTCTACCTAGCACACGAGAATAAAAAGTATTAGTCAATTGATCAATTTTATTTTCAAACTTCTCAAACCTTTTATTAGTCACTATTGCCAGACATTCAACCACGACCTCCCATGATGCCTTGCTCTATCTTGGCTATGGATTCGCTAAATGAAAGTCTGATAGGTTCATTCTCTATAGTGCTCCTTGACTTTATGAAAAATTAGGATAGTTTCTCCACCCAGGGTAATACATATTACTGTAAAGATTATTTTGTGGCTTGCCAAAGTTTAAAACAAGATTTACCTGATGTACCTACGGACACTCAAAAACCATATGAGAAACATCTTCACATGATTCACAAGATAAAATCTGATTAGTCACAGTATTGATTTGATTAACTTTTATGGCGTTAATTATGGAGTCCATTTTTGCATTAAGCATCAACCTCATGCACACTAGCTTTTTGCCTAGAAATTTCATGTTCATTAGACTAATTATATTGATTAGAGACCGTATCATCAAGGAATGCACATGTTTCATTATATGATTTGCTCATAAAAGCACCCCCTGTTGTAGTATTAATAGTAATTTTGATAAAACGTAAAAGATTACCATAAAAATTTTGTAAGACTAACCAATTAGGTATATCATGATGTAGGTATATTCTAATCAAATCTTTAAAACACTCCCAAATATTATACAAAAACTCACCCTCAAACAACGTAAAACTAGTGATATCATTACATAGTTTTACCGTTCTGTCAGGTAAAAAATATTTAGCTAAGAATGCTTGAAACAAGTTCTCTCAATTAGTAAAATAATTGGCAAAGACTGAATTAAACTATTCCTTTGTCTTTCCTCTAAGAGAGAAAGGAAACGATCGTAACCTAAGGGTAACTCCATTCAGGTTGATTGTGTCATAGATCTCCAAAAAGTTTTTCAAGTGGCTATTTGGATCTTCAAAAGCTTTTTCTCTACTAAATTAATCTACTTGCACTATGTCAATGAGACTCGATTTGAACTCAAAGTTATTTGCATCCAAGACAGGTCGTGCGATGCTAGTTTGTATATCCTGAAATCTAGGCATTGAATATTCTCTCATAACTCTGTTGTCTTGAGTCATTGTTTCTTCCTTGACTTTCCTGACTTGTTTACGAATGGATCTCAAAGTTCTTTCTATCTCAAGATCAAACGCAAATAAGTAAAGACTTTTTATTTCAGTATGCACTGTATCAACATAAAAAATAGCACAAAATTAGATCTTCAGAATAGATTGCAAGAACTATTCAAAAAAATCTATATTACCTATATAAAAGTATAAATTACAAGAAAACTACAAAAATAATGCAAAAAAATACCAAAAAGATAATTAGAAATCCTAAAAATCAAGAAAAAAAAAAACTAATGAAAACGATAGAATTTGGCCAAGATAAGGTGGTGCTCATGGTGAAGCAATGGGTTTTGATCAGCAGCCCAAAATCCTTTGGAAAAAGTGATCGCTCATCCCTTAGATCTTAAATTGTTTCTCAGACCTCAAAAATTTCTTATTAAATCTAGATCAAATCCAAATCCTAAACAGTAATGATATAACCTTAAGAGACTGTATACCAAGAAATATGAATAAGAAAATAACAAGAAATATAAAAAACAATGTCCAATCTCAAACAAAATTAATCTGATTAATATACAAGGATATCATCAGTAATGGTGCCAAAAACTTAATATGTGATTTTGATGTCATGATTTTGGACAAGTATATTCTAGTCAAGTGTTGCGTACAATGCGAAACAAGTGTCATTCCCACAATAATATTTTATACTACCAACTATAAATTACCCTATTTAAATTAAACAAATCAAATCACAATTATAAAGATATTAAAAATTACAAAAATATTAAAAAATTTGAATCAATGAATAAAAACTCTATAACATCAACTTCATTTTCTTTCAATCTTTCACATGATTGAATCTTTTCAATTCCCTAAGTTTATTGGTTAAAGAGTTATTGTTGATAATGGCATATTTTCTTAGAATAGATTCACCCAATGATCATGTAATGAATCCCTAATTCGACTAACCAAATGCCAATGGTCATGCAATTTTAATTAAGTTGGATTGTATTAAGTTCTGTTGAATATCTGCAATTTAAGGTTTCTCCTAAAACACCACAACATAATTAATCATCCATTGATCTCATAACCTTATATGGATTTTATTGTATTAGACTAATCTCCTGCAATTATATTGGTCATGTATGCATTCAATCTCAAATTATCAAAACATAGGAACCTATACGTTTGAAACATGAAAATCAATAATAATGTCACGCCCCGATCCTCGGATCGACCACGCGACAACCGCCGCGTAGTCTCGGTACACGGGCAGAACCTCCCCATATACCGGGACTCCGCAAGGCTATCAAAAACAACACAATAATTCTTTCTACACCAATCATCAAAAACAGAAAAACATCACATAACAATACACATGCAAGGACTCATCCGGTCCATCCCTGTACACACGAGCACACATCGGGGAGAGGGGACCTGTACATGCACGATTTCACATCAACACACAATCGGGGAGAGGGAACCTGTACATGCACGATTTCACATCAACACACAATCGGGGAGAGGGAACCTGTACATGCACGAACACACAATATGGCCACCCTTGCCATTTCCAAGTTCACAGAATAAGAAAAACACTTAACAAACAGGAAGTCCCAAACATAGTCGTAAGATCTTACTAACACTTGCCTGAAGAAATCAAGCAAACGTCCGTAAGATCCAAACGATATGAATTGTCCAAGACTTCGTGAAATCAAAAGAAAATAACCATTCTCAATATTACAAACCAAATGTCCCACTCAAACAATGAGTTTTTACCAAAAATGGGAGAAGAGAAAATAAACAACAAGCCACGTAAGGATTCCATCGATACTTGTTCCTATACAGGAAACAAGTATCAATTAAATCCGTACCAAAAGAATTGTACAAGTCTTCCTTTCTTCGGATTTCAATTCAGATCAAAATGACTATACATCACGATGTATACCTACAAAAGCCAGCTGGTAGGCCCTCCCCAAGCTCCAATCTCTGTCGCAAGCCTAAACTTCCTCTGAAAGATGTTAAAGAGGGGTGAGTATTGGGAAATACTCAGTGAGTGAGGGGGGTTGATATCATGTAATTAATATATTGTGAACATGGAGTGTCAAAATCAATATAATAAATACATTTCTCAAATTTACATTAAATTTTTCAAACAATGTATTATGTTTCAAGCATACATATCAAACCATTCATATGCATCCAGATCACTTTTAGAAATCAATAGAGCTGGCCAGAAAATCGTTCCAAGCAAGGGTCAACCACGACCAATGACAGGCGCATCGGGGGTTTTTCAAATGCATGTGAAGTTCAAATTTAGCTCTCTACCCCGACGTTGGCCACGGGCCTCCCCCAGTGCTAGACCGCCTATTCGAGCCCTCCCCTTTCGGTTCAACCCGGGCTAGTCCGTGTCCGGGCCACGGGCCTCCCCAGTGCTAGACCGCCTATTCTGACGGCCCTCCCCTTTCGGTTCAACTGGGCTAGTCCGTGATCTATAAAAACATGACGTTTGGGGATACCTCCTGCAGAAGCGTATCCGGACACAATGGGTGCCTCAACAAACGCCCTCCGTAGCTACGGTTGTCCCCTAGGGACTATATCACATCCGTCAATTCCCATGGACTCTCAGTCCAAGTACCAAATCATTATCAATCGAACGTGCCAAGATGCATAGATATAATGTAAATCATGTTTCAGAATTTCAAAACATGGCACGATATCATTTTTAACAATTCACATGGATGCATATTATCAACTCATTTTCAGACACTCCATTTATCACAAAACATTTATCAAAACCTTTAGCAATATCATTTTTCACACGGATAAATCATGTCATTTCTGAAAACGGTAAAACATGGTTTGATATTAATAACACGATATCGTAAATCTCACTCACCTCTAGGGAGGGTACCCACTCCCTATTTCTACAATTAATCCAAAATGACTCCTTTCGAGTCTCCAAATATCAACCTAAACCAATCAACACAAATAATCATCAATTAAGGCTCTATTAAAGGGTTTTCAAATTTCCCTTTTATTTAAAATAGCCTTAATTTGCACAATCACATTCCTAAATTTTCGTTCCATCAATCTAGGATCATTTCCATCACCGACGACTTTAAATTTTCAATATTCCTCAATTTTACCAATTTCCTCCCGAATTTACATAATCCAAATTTAATTCATGCCAATTTCAATTTAAATCTCAAAGAAAACTACACAGACCAATCAAACAAAACTCTAATACTCTCTAAGACATTCAATCATACTTTGCAGTCCAATTTACATCAATTTCTAGACCTAACCTCAATAATTTCATACAAACTCTCAAGAATAAAGCATTTCCTACGGATCTAGCATATTTTCAGAATATATCTACACTTATTCTCAAGCTAAATTCGACAGAATAGTCTGAATATTGAAGGGATTGAAAATCCCTCACCTAGGGTGTTTTGCAGTTCGCAACCTTCGTCCAACTGTCTTCTCATTCCATTCTGAAACCTACAAAGCTCCCAATTTAAAGTCAATTTCAGAAATCTAAAGCTAATTTTTAAGAAAATTTAAAACCCTAAAATTAGGGTTAGGGACTGAATCTCACCTATGCAGAGCAGACCATAATCGTAGCTAGGGTTTTCAGTTGGGGCTCCCACAGGTGAAAAGTTGCTCGCAGGAGACCGCAAGCGACTGTGATAGAGAAACCGCGAGAGAGGCTGAGATGGTGGTCAGATGAGAGAGAGATGGTGCGGGACAGGCTCGCGGTGGCGACCGCGGTGGCTCGCGGTGGCTGTGGGTTGTGGTAACAGCGGCGGAGAACCGCGAGAAGGAGAGATACGTTCGAAGAGAAAGAGTGAGAGGGACTGGAAGAGAGACTGAGGTAGGGTGAAACAAGGGCTCGCGGGAGAGATTGCGCGGTGGAGGAGCGATCGATCATGGAAAAGGAGTCGCGGGAGAGACTGCGTGAGGGAGAGAGAGTGCAGAGAGCGAGAGAGACGAAAGAGGGGAGAGCAGAGCTTCGATTAGGGCTATTAGCCCTAATCGATTTGGGGATGATGGGGTGCTGCGTTTCACCCCGAAACGCAGCATCTCCTCTTTCCCTCTTACTTCTTTTTTTTTTTTTTTTTATTAATTAATACCTATATATATATATATATATATATATTTTGTTTTTCTCATCTCATTGGAATTTGTAACACGGCATTTCAATTATACCAAAAATTTCAAATTTATACCCCAAAATCAAAAATCAATAAAATTAAAATTTCTCTTTATATTATAAAACAAATTCCCAAAAACTCGGTATTACAAATAAAATCATATCAAACAATAATCATGTCAATAAAAACTTAAGGAAAAGAAATAAATTATACCATACTATTAATTAAAGAATAGAATCCATCGAATTTTTGAAAAAAAAAAAAAAAAAACTAAGTATATTAAAGAAAATCAAAAAAAAATCCTAAAATCTATGTGGACGAGTGTGAGTGAGTGGTTTGTCTTGAAGGTTTGCTTCTTATTTATAGAACTAAAACCCTAGATCAATAAGAATTCATGAGTTCTTGAAAGGTTGGTTAATTTGAAGGCTTGTTTTTTATAAACATTATCCTTTTGCTTTCCCAAGATTTGGAAACTCATCCATGTCCTTGATTTCAAGCAACACTGCAGCAACTTCGATTTAAATTTTGGATATCTTTTAGCCTGAATTACTTCTGGACTCTCATAAGATTTATAGTTCTTGAAGTCTAGTTTCCAATGAAATAAAAATCAGCTCAATCGGATATCGGAGTAAAAAATTATGCCCAAAATATTAACTGCTATATATCTAGTCCGAATTTCTTTAAATGAGTCTAACATTTCCTAAATCAAAATCCATGAATTTAATTAGTTAATATCACGAAATAAGATTCAAAATAGTCCTAAAAATCATATATAAAGGCTAAAATAAAATAATATAATACAATTCAAATGCATAAAAATTATTGTTATCAATATCCCAGTATTGGTCTTTTATTATTATCAACTAGTCATCTTATAGAAAGTGGCAATGACTAGGGTTTGAGAATATAGACCACATTGTTCTTTACTGAAAGTATTAAAACAACTTTTTTTGCCTTATTGAAAGTGTAGCTACAGTCCTTGATCAGTGACTGCCTGTTTAAGAAATTCAATGGTATGTTATCCCCAATTTTCAAATTTCTTAGCTGAGGGTTGATTCTATTTACAAACTTCTTAACTAAGTGAAAGGTTAATTCTGTACTAACAACAAATTGAAAACTGAAAACTGTAAATCACTGAAACAAATGAATTGTCTACTTATTTGATAGGATGGTTAAGAGATTATCTACGGTTAAACATATGTTTTATAAATTGGATGAAGCATCGCCATTTTGTTGTTGTGGTTTCTATCTCCATGTATAAAGTTGGAAAACTAAGATAAATATCTTAAAATTAGATTATTAGAGGAGACCAAGATCATGTTGTTGATCTTAGCAAAATTTCCAAATACAACATCTTGTAAGGAGAGCAACCAGGAAACCGTGATTAGGTCTTAACGGCTGATTTGCTGGCAACAATCAAAAGTGAGATTTGATGGCAAGAGAGATGGTGAGAATCTGAAAATTGAATGACAAAAGAAAATTCTATATGCTGACATAATGCAATGGTTTAGGCAAAACAACATTATTCATCCAAATCCCTAAAAGCTCTAACTTAAGTGGATGGCTGATTGGTTTCTCGACAACTTTCAATGTAACACCGAAAATTTGGTGTTAGAAGAATTTCTATTTAATTTCTTGAAAATAGAGGAAAATTTTGGAGCGTAAATGATTTTGGACTTGAATGTAACACTGAAAAAAATTTGCTAGTTAAATTTTTAATTTTTGTTATTTTATGAGATGAGAAAAGAATTTATAATTAAATTGAGACATATAAAGTGAAAGCATTAAATGGTTAAGTGGTTAAAAACGTTTTGGACAAATGTGAGGTTATCAGATCAAACCAAGCCAAAGCAAATGGAAGGAGCATAAATTGTGTCATACAATTGGTAAGTGGATTAAGGGGAGAGAGAGAGAGAGAGAGAGAGAACTAATTTATGTGAAAAAAGAGAGAGAGAGAGAGAATAGGGTGTTCAGAAAAAGCCTTCTAAGGCTTGAACCTCATGAATCGACTCATCAAATTTCAATCCCAAAAAGTTAGAAAAAAATAAAATAAAATCAAAGGAACCCATTTCATTCTCACTTTCGAAGACCCAAATTCTTTCTTCTTCCATCCTGCATTCATTTTCTTCTACCCACCTTATATGATTTTTTTCCACCAAATTAATTTCTCTCCACCTAAATTCACTTTATGGACATCCAAAACTTCGGTTAAACTTAAGAATCGGAAGATTTACGGAAGGGGAATGTTGTTCTACGAAGGGGAAAATTAAGGTTTTTGAAATCCAATCCCAAAATTCAATCTTATCCCAAAATCAAGGTAATTTCTTGATCTAAATTTTGGGTTTAACTTCTTTAATATTGGATTTGATCATATTGTTAAGATTTGATTTCAATTTTAATTTGAGATCAAAACCCCAGGTTCGTGAATAGTAAAAATTGGGGCAAAACGAAATGTAAAATGGTAGAAGGGTCCAAATGAAGTTTAAATGGTGGAAATAGAAATATGAATGTAGATACTTAAATTTGGGAAGAAATTAGGGTTGGTAAATTGTTTGAACTTGGGGGAAAATTATGAACAAAAAAAATTGTAAATGGAAGTGTTATAGTGGTGCAATGACATGTAAGTGATGAAATGAGAAATCTTGGTTCATGAATTGGAGAAATTATGAGAAATTAGGGTTATGTTCATATGGGAAAATTGGGGAAAATTGTTTAAAAATAAGAAAATTTAGGAGAATTGTGATTAGGAATTTTATAATGATGCAAATTATAACAAATTGATAAATAAGAACAAGAACAAGAAAATGTTCGAAATTAGGGTTTAAATAAAATTAGGACAAATTTGTAAACCCTTGAATTTGAGGAGAAATGACTCGAAAATTGTTATTGTTGGTATAGGACAATCCATTGGAGCTTGAAAGAAGATTTTCTTTGAACTAATAATATATAGAGAGTGAATACCCTACCGAGGTGAGTGGATGGCTATGCCTCATATAAATGAGCAAATTGTTTTAAATTATGATTTATAAATTGATTTTGATTTGAATTTGAAATGTTATTTGAAATGTTTTATGAAATTTGTATGCCCCGAAATGTAATTTAATAATTCCATGATTTGAGTTTAATTATTGAATTTATTTGTACCATATTATATTTGGATACCATGTGAATGGTGAAATGCTTGCTCCACTTTGAAATTGAGCATGATTTGATTCCCTAAATAGAATTTGGTAACAAGGTGCTGAAAAATGACTATAGTCTAAGTCTTGCTACGAACCCGACCATCAGTGTGGCATGGCTAAAGCTGTTTAATTTAGTTTGGTGGTAGGTGGATTGGAGAGGCTCCTCAGACTGCCGTGATAATGTGGATGCACCCCACGGAGCTCCGAGCCAATGCCAAAGGGATGGGATTTTGAGAAAATTATGAAAAATCTCTTGGTGGATTCTACCAACGGCCATTGGTAGAATAATGGTTTTGGCATATCCTAAAAATTGTTAAAAATGAATGTAAATTGTTTGAATTGCTTATACGAGTCATGGTTGTTTGGAAATAAACTTGTTTCATCTAAATGTTTTCGATTTCTGCAAATGTATTTAATATGTGATTGTTTGGCACATTCATTTTTACACCTCATTTTCATGTTGCATACCATTGCACTCCACTCACTAGATATTTTAAATACTCACTCCTCTCTTCTAAGTTTTTAGAGGAAGTGTAGACTTGGGCTAGTGTTGGCTGATTCGGAGATCTTTTGGCTATCTACGATAGGTATTGGTGGTGAATATTATTTTGGGATTTAATACAGAATGATCCTTGGAAGGAAATATTTGTACATTTTATTTTGATTGGATTGGTTAAATACTTGTTTAGCTTTCTTTAGGCAAGTATTTAAGAAATTCATACTTTTACGATAAAGAATTGTATTTTAAATTTCTTTTGCAAACTTTGTTGTTTAAATTGGGACATTTGGACACTTTATGGTGAATTTTGAACTATTTTGACATTGTAAATTTATATGGAATTTTGTAATGGCCGGTTTGGCCCATTTGCATGTGCGCATGAATAGGGATAGATCAAATGGATCCTTGAATTGTGTGAAAATGCTTGCCTTTGATATTGGATAACCTAAGATGGTCACTAAGGTGATATTTGAATTGTTTTTAAATAGATTGAATGCCTTGTACTATCCCGATATATAGTGAGATGCTGTCCGTTTATCAAGATAACGCGACAGTTGTCGCGTGCTCTATGAGAGAGTCGAAACATGACAATTCTATTGGTATCAGAGCATAGGCTCACAATTTTAAATATTTAAAGGTTTGAACAACTCTCAAATGTCCCAAAGGTCTTCTAAAGGTTTTAAAAGCATTTTTCTTTTGAAATTTCAGAATTTAAAAGAATTTTCAAAGGATGTATAAAAGCCTTCATGGATCAAAAGGGTTAGGACTCAATTTATTTTTAGGGTGTTAAATACCTAGTCCATTGTCTAATTTAGGGAGAGAAGCATATTGCTTCTTCTTATAACATTCCTCCTCGACGAAGGTTGAGGAATGTAAACAAGATTCCTCCTTCCGAGCACGAGGATGAGTTGTCCTTACATACTCCAACTTCTCCTCTAGCTGCAACAAGTACTCGCCCGGCACCTTCAACTGGGATTCCTACACCTCCTTTAGCCGCTTTCCAGCAAGTGATAGAGTGGTGGAGCACATATAAAGCATAATTCCAAGCTCCGCACCCAACTACAGCTCCTCCGTCGGTTCCTCCTTCTATGTCGGCTACTGCACCAAGTGTTCCACTAGCACCTACTCCTCCGATCGAACCAATTGCTTCTCCTACTTCAGTGACTACTCCAATCACCCATCCAACCTTAGAATTGTCCAAGTTGATCAAAGAAGCCTAACAACTTGGGTGTGTCACATTTATGGGGACAAGTAATGCTATGGTAGCAAAGAACTGGATTAATCGGGTTCGGGAGATGGTGACAGACATGAGACTTGATGATGAGTTGAAACTCTTAATAGCTGTGAAGCTATTGGATGAGGATGCTAGATCATGATGGGATAGCCTTAAGGAGATATCGATGACACCTATCTTTTGGAATGATTTCCTTAGGGAGTTCGATGAAAATTACTATACTCGGTTCCACTGAGACTTGAAGAGAAAGGAATTCCTTCACCTCCACCAAGGCAACAAGTCAGTAGTGGAATATGAGACAGAGTTGAGAAGATTGTCCACATTTGTCCCGAAATTGGTGACTTCGGATGAGTACCTGCGTTTCAATTTCGAAGAAGGCCTAAATTTGTCTATCCGGGAGAAAATGTTTGTGACCTCAGCTCACATATATAAAGATGTCTTGGACTTAGCCTTAAGGGCCGAGAAGATAGTCGAGGAAAGGGGAAGAACGTGGGAAAGACAGAAGAAGAAAAGGCAGTCCGAGCTCATATCAGGCCAAGGTTCAAAAAAAAGCAGGAACACAGGTTCCTATGGTGGAGCTACTATCACTAGACCTGTTGGCATCCCTCATGGCCAACACATGTCTCAATTTCAGAACCTTACTCCTAGTACATCCTCAGAAAGCAAATCAACGAGGAAGTCTCATTTTGGGTTTTGCCAAGCACCCAAGAGGTGCTACCACTGCGGAAAGGAATGCCATTTCCGCAATGTTTGTATGGAATTAGGACGAGGAAGCCAAGCAAGTCAGGACCGTCCTAGTGGATCTAGGGGCGGTCAATCCAATATTCCTGCTCCACCTCCAAATATCATTCCACGAACGAGGACTGGGAGCAACACAGTAACTTCTCCAACCCAGCGTCCACAACCAAGGGCTCAAACCAGAATTTATGCAATAACCAACGAGAATGCCCAAAATAACCCCGACATAGTCACAGGTAAATTTCCTAGAACCTAAACTTGATGATTTAGAGATTTGAATACATGATTGCATAAATTTTGAACTTGAAGTATATTAGAACTACTACATGATATTGAGGTGATTGAAAACAATTTTGATGTCAAATGATAGCTTGGTTGGCATTGAAGACTTTAAATTTCAATTAAGTTGATTTAAATTGAGAGTTAATTTTTATCCTTCATATATATATAGGTATGATAAAAATTTTTAGAGTTGCTGTCCGTATATTGATTGATACAAAGTCTAATAACTCGTTTGTGAGCACGGAATTTGCCAAACACTCAATCAAGCCTTTGGTCCCACTTGAAGAAGAGTTATTAGTTATCACTCCTTTGGGGGAATGGTTGAATAGAGACACCATGTTCAAGGGTTGTGAAGTAGTTGTAGAGGGACAGATTCTTAAAGCAGACTTGATTCCATTGGAGATGAGGGACTTTGATACAATATAGGGTATGGATTGGCTGCATCCTCATAGAGATCAGTGAATTATTTCACCAAGGAGGTGGAGTTCCGTAGACCAGGATGTCCTCCACTTATATTCACTGGTGAATGGTGAGTCATACCAAGTTGTGTAATCTTGGCATTAGAGGTGCGGAAAGTAGTACACAAGGGTTATGAGGCTTACCTAGCACACATCATCGACACCACAATGCAGAGTCCTGAATTGATGAATGTTCCAGTGGTTAATGAGTTTTTGGATGTTTTTCCGGATGAGTTGCCTGGATTGCCTCCAATTCAGGAATTCTTTTTCGCAATCGATTTGACTCCCAACACAGCACCTATTTCCACCCCTCCCTATCGGATGGCACCTGCGAAGTTAAAAGAATTGAAGGTCCAACTTCAAGAGTTGTTGGATAAGGGTTTTATTCGATCGAGTACCTCACCTCGGGGCGCTCCAGTTCTATTTGTAAATAAGAAAGATGACACCCTTCGGTTGTGTTTTACCTACAGGCAGTTGAATAAAGTGACCATCAAGAACAAATATCCTTTGTCGAGAATTGATGACTTATTTGATCAACTCCAAGGGGCCAGTGTCTTTTCAAAGATTGATCTGAGGTCGGGCTATCATCAGTTGAGGATAAGGGAAGATGATGTCTATAAGCCTATGTTTAAAACGCGTTATGGACACTAGGAATTCTTGGTGATGTCTTTTGGTTTAACGAATGCTCCGTCAGCTTGCATAGACCTCATGAACCGAGTTTTTCATGCTTACCTCGACAAATTCGTCATTGTTTTCATTGATGACATCCTAGTATACTCCAAAAATGATGAAAAGCATTCAAATCTTCTTCAGATTATGCTATAAACTCTCCGAGAGAAGCAACTGTATGTCAAGTTCTCTAAATGCGAGTTTTAGCTTAGGGAGATTGGCTTCTTGGGGCATATTGTATCTGGAAATGGGATATTTGTTGACCCAAAGAAAGTAGAGGCAATTCTGAGATGGGAACAATCCAAAAATGTCACCGAGGTGAGAAGTTTTCTCGGATTGACAGACTATTACCGGAGATTTATTGAGGGTTTTTCCGAAATTGCAGCTCATATGGCTAGTTTGACACAAAAGGGAGTTAAATTTGAATGAAGTGATAAGTGTGAGTAAAGTTTCCAAGAACTGAAGAAGAGGCTCACATCGGCTCCAATACTTGTTTTTCCTATTGGCGGTGGCAATTAGGTGGTTTATAGTGATGTCAAAACAAGGGTTGGGATGTGTTTTAATGCAAGGCGATAGAGTCATCGTCTATACTTCTCGACAATTGAAGAAGCATGAATTGAATTACCCTACCCATGATCTAGAACTTGCAGCTATTGTATTCGCTTTGAAGATATGGCGACATTATTTATATGGAGCCATATGTAGTATCTTCATTGACCACAAGAGTCTCAAGTACTTGCTCACTCAGAATGAGCTCAATTTGAGACAAAGAAGGTGGTTAGAGCTGATTAAGAACTATAACTTTGTGATTGACTATCACCCGGGTAAGGCAAATGTTGTTGCGGATGCTCTAAGCCACAAGTCCTCATCTTCTTCTTCAGCTCATGGGAGTTCTTATCTCTCATGTTTATTAGGACTCCGTGCATTGGGAGCCAAGTTGGCCAGTAATAACAATGGTGTACTATTGGCCAGATTTGAAGTACGACCAACTTTGGTGGACCGTATTAAAGAACTCCAAGCAACCAACGAGAAGCCAAATGGGATAGTGAAAAAGGTTCACAAGGGTGAAGGTGGTGATTTCCATATTCGGGAAAATGGCATGGTAATGTACGGAAAAAGGGTATGCGTTCCCAAAAATGATGAGTTTCGAGGGCTATACTTGAAGAGACACACTCTTCAACTTATGTTATATATCCCGGAAACACTAAAATGTACAGAACCATCAAGGAAACTTATTTGTGGTCGGGATTGAAGAGGAAGATAGCCGAATTTGTAGCAAAATACCTTGTATGTTAACAAATCAAGGCCGAATATCAGAAGTCGGCCGAGACACTTCAACCATTACCTATACTTAAATGGAAATGGAGCATATTACCATGGATTTTGTGGTAGAATTGCCACTCACTTCGAGCCATCACGATACTATTTGGGTGATAGTTGACAGACTCACCAAATCAGCACACTTTCTTCCGATTCAAAAAACTTATTCTTTGAAGAGATTAGCCAAGCTATACATTGATGAAATTGTTCATCTCCACAGGGTTCCAGTGTCAATCGTATCGGATTGTGATTCCCTATTCACATCCATATTATGGCCTAAGTTACAAGAGGTCTTAGGCACTAAGTTAAAATTCAGCACTATATTTCATCCATAGATGGATGGACAGTCAGAGCATACAATCTAGATATTGGAAGACATGTTAAGAGTATGTGTGATGGACTTCCAAGGGAATTCGGATAGGCACCTACCATTGATTGAATTTGCATACAACAATAGCTATCAAGATAGTATTGGAATGTCTCCCTATGAAGCTCTCTACGGAAGGAAATGCCGGACTCTACTATGTTGGGTTAAAGTGGGAGAATGAAAGATTGAAAATGTGGAGCTAATAGAAGCAACGATAGAGAAAGTGAAAGTGATCTAAGCAAGGACGAAGGCTGCTCAAGATAGATAGAAGAGTTACGCCGAAAAAAGAAGAAGACATTTTAGAATTCGAGATCGGAGATATGATTTTCTTGAAGGTTTTACCTTGGAAAGGTGTAATTTGATTTCGAAAACGAGAAAAATTGAATCCAAGGTACATTGGGCCATTCAGGATCCTTAATAGGGTTAGAAATGTGGCCTACTGATTGGAATTACCTCCGGATTTGGAGAAAATTCATGATGTATTCCATGTCTCGATATTAAAGAAATATTTATCAGATCCTTCATACGTATTAAACCCTCCTCTGATAAATCTGAATCTAGACATGAGTTTTAAGGTAGAGTCAGTGCAAATCCTTGATCGACAACTCAAGCAATTGAGAAACAAGCAAATCTCAATAGTTAAAGTGTTGTAGAGAAACAACTAATTAGAAGAACAGACTTGGGAGACTAAAAAGTCAATACGGAAACAACAACCACAACTTTTTGATGTATAAATTCTATTTTGCAATTTCGAAGATGAAATTTGTTTTAGGGGGTTAAGTGTTGTAACACCGAAAATTCGGTGTTAGAAGAATTTCTATTTAATTTCTTGAAAATAGAGGAAAAATTTGGACCATAAATGATTTTGGACTTGAATGTAACACCGAGAAAACTTGCTAGTTAAATTTCTAATTTTTGATTTTTTATGAGATGAGATAAGAATTTATAATTAAATTGAGATATAAGAGTGAAAGCATTAAATGGTTAAGAGGTTAAAATCTTTTTGGACAAATGTGAGGTTATGAGATCAAACCAAGCCAAAGCAAATGCAAGGAGCATAAATCGTGTCATACAATTGGTAAGTGGATTGAGGGGAGAGAGAGAGAGAGAATTAATTTATGTGGAAAAAAAAAAAAAAAGCGAGAATAGGGTGTTTAGAAAAAGCCTTTTGAGTCACTCATCAAAGTGATGAGTCGATTTGTGAAGAAAACAAAATGGGGAAGGGAAATCGACTTAGGCATTAGTGGGATTGAGAAATGTCCAAAATGCCCTTCAATTCTCAATAACATTTAAAATGAAGGTGGGGTAAAATGGTAATTTCAGTCCCAAAAAGTAAAATAAAAAAAAAATCAAAGGAACGCATTTCATTCTCACTTTTGAAGACCCAAATTCTTTCTTCTCCCTTCCTGCATTCATTTTCTTCTACCAACCTTATTTAATTTCTTTCCACCAATTTAATTTCTCTCCATCTAAATTCACTTTATGGACTTCCAAATTTATGGACTTCCAAAACTTCGGTTAAACTCAAGGATCAGAAGATTTAGCTGAAAGATATTGCTGTTCTACGAACGGAAAAATTAGGGTTTTGAAACCCAACCTCTAAAATTCAATCTACCCCAAAATCTAGGTAATTATTTGATCTAAATTTTGGGTTTAACTTCTTTAATATTGGATTTGATCATATTGTTAAGATTTGATTTCAATTTCAATTTGAGTATAAACCGCAGGTTTGTGAATAGTAAAAATTGGGGCAAAACGAAATATAAAATGGTATAAGGGTCCAAATGATGTCTAAATGGTGGAAATAGAAATATGAATGCAGATACTTAAATTTGGGAAGAAATTAAGGTTGGTAAATTGTTTGAAATTGGGGGGAAATTAGAGAAAAGAAATTGTAAATGGAAGTGTTTTAGTGGTGCAATAACATGTAAGTGATGAAATGAGAAATCTTGGTTCATGAATCGGAGAAATTAGGAGAAAATAGGGTTATGTTAATTAGGAAAAATTGAGAAATTTGGTTCGAAAATAGGAAAATTTAGGAGAATTATGATTAGAAATTTTATAATGATGCAAATGATAACAAATTGATAAAATAAGAATAAGAACAAGAAAATGTTCGAAATTAGGGTTTAAATAAAATTAGGAAAAATTTGTAAACCCTTGAATTTGAGGAGAAATGACCCGAAAATTGTTATTGTTGGTATAGAACAATCCATTAGAGCTTGAAAGGAGATTTTCTTTGAAACTGATAATGTATAGAGAGTGAATACTGTCCCGAGATGAGTGGATGGCTATACCTCTTGTAAATGAGCAAATTGTTTTAAATTATGATTTGTAAATTGATTTTGTATTGAATTTGAAATATTATTTGAAATGTTTTGTAAAATTGATGTGCCCCGAAATATAATTTAATAATTCCATGACTTGAACTTAATTATTAAATTTATTTGTACCATATTATATTTGGATACCATATGAATGGTGAAATGTTTGCTCCACTTTGAAATTGAGCATGATTTGATTCCCTAAATAGAATTTGGTAACAATGTATTGAAAAATGACTATAATTTAAATCTTGCCACGGACTGAACCATTGAGGCAGCATGACTCAGATTGTTTAATTTAGCTTAGTGGTAGGCGGATTGAAGAGCCTTCTTAGGCTACCGTGATAATATGGATGCACCCCACGGAACTCTGGGCCAGTGCCAAGGGGATGGGATTTTGAGAAAATTGTGAAAAAATTCTTGATAGATTCTACCAACGGCCATTGGTAGAATAATATTTTCTGCATATCCCAAAAATTGTGAAAAATGAATGCAAATTGTTTGAATTGCTTATACGAGTTATGGTTGTTTGGAAATGAATTTGTTTCATATAAATGTTTTTGATTTCTACAAATATATTTAATATGTGATTGTTTAGCACATTTATTTTCACACCTCATTTACATTTTGCATACCATTGCACTCTACTCCCTAGATATTTTAAATACTCACTCATCGCTTCTAATTTTTCAGATGAAATGTAGACTTCGGCTGGTGTTGGCTGATTCGGAGATCTTTTGGCTATCTGCGATAGGTATTGGTGGTGAATATTATTTTGAGATTTAATGTAGAATGATTCTTGAAAGAAAATATTTATACATTTTATTTTGATTGGATTTGTTAAATACTTGTTTAGCCTTCTTTAAACAAATATTTAAGAAATTCATACTTTTACGATAAAAAATTGTATTTTCTTGATTTAGAAATTTCTTTTGCAAACTTTGTTATTTAGATTGAAACATTTGGACATTTTATGGTGAATTTTGAACTATTTTGAAATTGTAAATTTATATGGAATTATGTAATAGCCGGGTTGGCCCATTTGCATGTGCACATGAATAGGGATGGATCAGATGGATTCTAGAATTATGTGAAAATGCATGTATTTAATATTGGATGACCTAAGATGGTCATTAAGATGATATTTGAATTGTTTTTAAACAGGTTGAATGTCTTACACTATCTCAGTAAATGAGGAGATATTGTCTGTATACCGAGATAATGCAGTGGTTGTCGCGTGGTCAACGAGAGAATATCATTCAATGCCTACACCCAGATGGGTTTATTAACGTGTTTGTAGGCTACAAAATTGGAGCCCACCCTCCTGAGTCCTGAACTGTCTCGTAGAGTTGACTTTTTTTATAAAAAAAAATTTCCGTTTCTTTTTCTATATCAATTAGAGTAACATGAACTTATCAATTACTTTGCACCTTCGTCCCATCAAATTAATCTCTTAAGTTAGAATTCTCTGATGTCTTAAATCTCAAATCTCAGATTTAATCACAAGACAGGAGGCGAAGATGTGCACTTCACCTCTATATTATCGCATGATGACAGTGACATCAATAATGAGCAAAACAAAGATAAATTCGTTGGTGCTACTGATGAAGATTTGAAAGAGAGCACTTTCTCAGGGAAGAGTGGGGCATCTGACGGTGATGAGAAAAGCTCTCATAGTGGCAGCGGTCCTCTTTAGATATGGGTGATGATTCCACAGTTTTGGAAATGGTTATTGTGAAACATGTGAAAGCTGGGGCTGAGGTTTGCATCTTACTATTTCTACTTTCCTCAAACTCTAGTCAATATTAGGGTCTGAATGCCAGAAGACACATTTAAGTTCATTATGATTATTGCCATGATAACATCGGCTTCCCTACATCTGTCTGCATAGATGTTTGCATATGTTTTTGTATGAGAGCATGGGTGATATGCCACTAGGTTAGTTTAGCTATCAGGTCTCGAAAATGTTGCAGCTATGAAATGTGCTGAGCATTTTTTCTAAGTATTACTTCAATGTATATCAAAAAGTGGTTTAACTTTGCCCTGAAGGTTAATATGGGTGCTACTTGGAACCTACCAATTGTGAATGGGTTATACATTTATTTTGTTATAATTTCTGACTTAAAGATAGCTCTTCTGTATAACTGTATCATTTTTTCATGGCAGGTCTTTAATACCTATTGCTTGATGGGCAATGCTGCATTGCTACACAGATATGGATTCACCGAGCCAGAGCATAAATATGACATTATGAATATTGATCTGGAACTGATACTCAAGTGGTGCACATCACGATTTTCAAGTCGTTATGGTAGAGCAAGGCTGTCGTCATGGAGAAGATTGGGTTACTCTGGGTGTGTTAGCCAGAATTTGGAGTATTTTGAAGTATTGTATCAGGTTGAACCCCAAATGGAATTGCTAATTTTGCTGTACGTAATGTTATTACCAGATGAAGTATGTCAAGTGGTAGATCTTACTGCATCAGTAGAGGGGAAGGCAGATGAAAGTAAAAGTGCTACTAGTGAAAGAGAATCTAATTCTGCTTGGCACTACAAAGTTGAGCAAGGACTTGTTGCTGACCGCAAATGTCCGAGAGGCACTTCTAAAGCTTGCGATATTCGTGACCATCTATGTGGTCCAAATTCCATTGAAGATGATATTGATAGATTGAATAGATGTTGCAGTATAAGAGAAAGGAAAATGTATCACTCTTTGGTGTTGCGTGAGTGAGAGGAGTATCCTCAAGAAGCTGAAAAATTATGCCGCTGCTTCTGCAGTTCATTCTTTAGAAGGTGTCGGGAAGAAGATGAAGAGACAATAAAAGATTCACTTCCTACCCAAAGTATAGGATCTGTTCTACTGCCATCTGACAACATGACAGTAAGCCTTTAGAAGGTGACACCTATTGGGGCAGTGCACAAAGACACCCAGTTTTGAGGTTTGACTCATTGTATTGGGTGGGAAATGTCCATTTAGAAGCTCTCATTCTAAGGCATCCGTTGGTTGTAATAGAAAATTGTTTCCTAGAAAGCTGTTTGCCGTATCCCTGATTTTGACTTATTTCACTTGAAAAGCACCTGAGAGTAATCTCTCTCTCATATATTTGAATGCTTTATAGGCGGACAAGACAATAATTAGCAGACTAAATGACCGCGCTGCATCAACGGTAACACACTCCCTATCAACAATCGGGCTGCTTCACATGGTGTGTTAAATTCTGTTGGTTGGTATGCCCATGTGAGGCATTTTTGGAAGATTTAAAAAAAAAATTAAATTCAAATTTAATTTTAGAGATAATGGGTTAACACCTATTATCCCACTACTTCTAAAAGATCTCTACAATTCTCTCTCTATTGGAATATTGGTTAATGAGTAAAAACCGATATTCCTGTGACATCCGAGAATAATGAGAGCAATATGTGAATTGCTCGAGTGTGAATGGAGGGCTTGAGAAAAATTTCGAATAAGAAATTTTTCCCATCACAATGATCATCGGAGTGAGAGTTACGGCGTCGTGGTATTATGATGGTGGTTCGATTGACATCGTGATCACCATTCCGGTCGCGAGATCCGATCAAGGGACGCACGGTTCAATTGAGTTTTGGAGACTCTGCGTATTGAAATAACTATATACCCGATCTATTTTTATTTTTTCGAAAATAATTGTTTAAGCTTCCACTGTGCATATGAGTTACAATAATATCCAACATTGGTATCAGAGTATTTGTTGGATTATTAAAAAATAATTTTTAGATTTATTTTATAGGGTATAAAATTTGGGGTTCGGATCACGGATGAATTTCATGAATCCGAGAACACCACTGTGTTACCCATGATCCGTAGAATACGAAAATAATTTTTTCGTAATTTTCTGAATACGTTTAGGTAAAGAAAATTCCGGTTGAAAGTTTCGACCGTGAATAGTGATCGAACCATTCAACCCTAGATTTATCGAGTTTTAGGGCAAATTAATGCATGAAAATTATAGATCTGTGTTCCTTGTTTCATGCTCTTCGATTTGATATATATATTGTATATTGTTGGTGCCGAAAAATTGGGTTTCAAAATTAACCGTGGAGGGCCAAAAATTTGAATCCAAAATACGCTAATTATTCCAAAAATCAAGTCAAGAATGATTGGAATAAATGGAATAAGAGATTCCTAAAAAAATCTGGCAAAATAGGGACCGGAAAGGGTATTTTCTGACAATTGAGTCAAGAGGATCCAGTTACAGACCTGTCGAGCGAAGAAGAGGAGCCCAGACCTGACAGGCACGTGGCGACACATGCGGGCAGGCTCTGTGTAGGGGCTATGTGTGGCACGTGAAGCCACGAGCCGCTTCACGTGCCACACACTTTAATATTAAAAAAAAAAAAAGTCCTGCCTAAAGTGTTGTAGCTACACTCGAACCTGGGAGTCATGAGAGTTCTTGTGAAGCACAAACCGTCAGGCACCCACATGGGACAAGTCCCAATGGTTACTAAATATTAAATATACTTTTATTAAAATTTATTATATTAATTATTTTTTCTGGCATTGAGACAAAGGTCACGCACATTGAGACGCGTGACCAATGTATTACACGTCTGGCATATATGTCAGCATGTAGGTGGCACGTATAGGCACCTAGTAATAGGTCACCAGCACGTGCGACACGTGAGACCGCAAGCGGCACGTCAAGTCGTCCAGAATTGGAATTTTTCCAATTTTTTAGGGTTCACATCTATAAAAGTGACTTTTTGTGGGTTTTTGTGTACCGAATCCTAGTTCGAATGGTGAGATGCAATCCCAGATTGTGGCGTATGGTCTCTGTTGATTCATACGCTCGTCTTGGGATCTGTATTCGAATCATTTGTGTCTTGTTGATTCGTAGGATGCACAAAATATGAGAATAAAAATCACAAGTCACGATTATTTCTATAACTACTTTTAAAATTATCGTATTAGATCTTTACAATGGGGATAAAATTGAATGGTAATAATTACGAGATTTTTCACCGGTAGATTCAATTTATTCTCGAAGGGCAAGATCTAATTAAAATTCTGAGCCGTGAGATGGTGGACTTAGGGGAGGGTACCACACCTCGGATAGACAGGATTAGGGGACATCACGTGCATGGAAGAGGAATGATGGCTGAGTTAGGACAATCCTCCTAAGTAGCATGTATGATTATGTGATCCCAGTCTATAAGTAATATCTTACTGCTTTATCGGTTTGGCTCACCCTATAAAGAGTATTGTAGTGCTCTTACAGATCCTGAGATGATGATACTAACTTATAAGTTTAATAACTTATAAGGAAAGGGTTGATCATACGATAATGTAACATTTGATAAAAATGTCGAGTATGATCGTCAAGTTGGGGAATGTGACCGAGCCCATTTCGGATATATTTTCTAGTACCGGATGCGATCCAGTTCTTTACCTGATTCATGAGAAATCATGAAAGTTTATTTCACATACGATGAAAGTATTCGTACTTTCACTAATGTGAATAGGCACAGTGAACTCGAGTAGGAGCATCTGAAGGTGAGTAGGCCATATTCGGGTCATGTTTATACAGTGGAGTCGAGCAAGGACTCCTGTGGGACTCGAGGTTCAGGTAAGAAGAAACCATCCGAGAAAACCGATAATAATAATACGTAACAAGAAGGAGTTGGATACGACTAAGGTGTAGTGCTATATCTATAGTAGACTTGGTCATTTCGCTCGTAAGTGCGATGAGTAAAAGTTAACTCTTTCTTCTTTACGTAGTTTGAGTTGCTCTCTGTTTTCTATCCTTCATGGATTATAAACATAAGAGCAACTGACTACGTTGCTCGAGATAGGAGCGCGCTTACGTAGTTCTGCCTAGTGAATCTTCAAGTAGGAGGATTTACGTACAGAAACGGAGCGTTTGTCGACATCAGAGGGAGTAGCACTTGTAAGTTGGAGTTGCAAAGTTGCTAAACTCTGTACGTCATTTATGTTTCGGATATTCAACGGAACTTGATTTCAACCTAGGATATGCTCCGTTAAATTTGGAAATTTTATAGTTTCCATTTATTACGACAATTCTTTGATTGGTTCTGCTTTGGTCCATGAGGGACTATGTGCACTGGAAGTGATTCCTTTTAATAGTATTTCTTGATATCCTCTTAACGTGAGAGATGATGAATTGGTTAGTAGTGAGTGGTTTGTAGGACCCGTTAACCAATTGTGTCTAGATGGTAAACTTATAAGAAAATCATTCGACAATACAATGAGGGATGGGACTCCATTGCAGTCGGTTCACTCCAACATCTGTGGCCTTATGAACGTGAGAACCTGAAATGGTGTTGGGTACTCTATTACGTTCATAGACAATTACACGCGTTTCGGTTACGTTTATCTGATCTCACACAAGTCCGAGGCATTGAGATGCTTCAGGAGGTTTACTAGTGAGATTGAGAATCAGTTAAACTTGAGAGTAGAGACTCTCAGAACCGATCAAGAGAGTGAGTATTTGTCTGAAGAACTCTGCTTCAAGAAGGACATTGCGAGAAACTAACTATTTCTTGCTACTCAGTGGAGTAAAGTAGCTGCGAGAGAGGAATAAAACTTTGTTTGAGATGGTGAGGCCGATGATGGCGCAAGCCAATTTACTCGTTTCCCATTTGGGAGATGTCTTATTGGTTACAGCCTACGTCCTCAATCGTGTTTTACTGAAGTCTGCAGTCAGTACCTCATGTGAGTTTTGGACAGGGTGGTAGCCTGACCTTAGCTATTTGAGATTATGGGGTTGTGCCACATATGTTCACTGTTTCTCGCATTTACACAGCGAGTTAGGTCTGCGAAAAAGGAGGTGTATCTCTATGAGATACTCAGAACACTCCAAGGGGAATGTGTTCAAGGTGAGCATACGGACGACACTCTCACTGAGATTAAATATCATGATGCCAAGTTTCTTGAAAATGATTTACCTATGAGAGGTGCAATCAATTGAGACTTTACATTCTATCAGATGGATGAGCGTAGTGGTTTGGCTGATTCTAGTGGCATGACCCAAGAATCCATTATGGATCTCGGTCCTAGTAGGAGAAATCCATCTAAAGGTAAAAAGGTTTCCCCTCCTCTTAAGAGTAGTCGAGGACACATACCTAACCGTCGCTTCCCGATTGAGGGAGAGGCTCTCAGTGCGACTTTTAAGGATTACGAGAAACCTTTAACTGTCCTATAAGCTCTTGAGGGTTTTGTGGAGGAACATTGATTATAGGCCATGGGTGAGAGGAGTTGATGAAAATCAACGAGATCTAGAATCTAGTTGATTTGCCTGAGGGTAGTAGGGCCATTGGGAACATGTGGGTTCTCAACATCAAGATAAAAGCCGACGGATCGGTGTAGAGGTATAAGGCTCATCTGATAACCAGGGGTTACTCAAACTGAGAGCGAGATTATCTCGATCCGTATACTTTTAACAACTATCGTGGACATAATATGGATTTGGAGTGAAACCAGATGAACGTTGAAACTGTTCTCCTGAGTAGGAGTTTTGGATGAGGAGATCTACAAGGAATAGTCATCTGGCTTTATTCCTGTAGATCAGGATGATAAGATCTGTTGACTTCGGAAGTCGACATGCGACCTTAGTCATCAATCCAGGCAATGGCATTTGAGATTTCACGAGAATGTGATATCTTACGATTTCATAATGATCGAGGAGGATCATCGCGTATACCTTTTACGTTCTTTTTTATTCTTTTGTGATCATATCCTTATGTGAATGACATTCTGTTGACTGGAAACAATAGAGAGTATCTGATGACCACGATGATGTGGACCCTGTCGAGTCTTGACTCAGTGAAGGACATGGGTGAGGCTCAATTCTTCCTCGAAGTTAAAATCCAGAGGGATCGCTCAAGATAGGTGTTGACTCTTTCACAGGAGTCCAACATCAATGGAGTTCTCGAGCGCTTCAAGAATAACGATTGCAACCCTAGCGATACTTTTATCACTAAAAAGTTAAAGCTTAATTCTTGATATATGTCTTAAGACTTAGGAAAGGACAAGGGAAATGAGTAGAGTCCCTTGTACCAGTGCATTGAGTACTCTGACGTATGCAGTGTCACGTATACGATCAGACGTTTGCTTTGCAGTCACTATGGTAATTAAGTATCGATCGAATCCTAAAGGGGATCACTGGAGAGCAGTGAAAGGATTCCGAGATATCTCGAGAGAACTGCGGACCTCTCCTTGTATTATGGAGGAGGTGATTTGCATCTTGTTGGATATTCAGATACCAATTGGGTTAGTGATCTGAATGTATGCAAATCGATATCAGGCTTTGTTGTCTTAGAGTAACAAGAAGCAAACCTATATATCTCAATCTATAATAGAGACTGAGCTAGTGAGATGCTTAGTGGTAGTTCAGGAGAGTGTTTGGCTGTGGAGATTTCCGGATCACTTAGGGGTTGTGACAGACAGTGGGAGGCCAGTGGATGATTTGTTGAGAAAATCAGGCCGTTATTAACCACACCTGAGACCCTAAATATCACAGTAAGACCAAACACATTGATACCTAATACCACATTATGAGAGATATCACCGAGAATGATGAAGTAACAAATTAAGTACACTACTATACAGTGTATTGGCTGATCCCTTCAATAAACCTATTGTGAGAGATTCCTGTATGAGATATAGGAATCATAGGGTTTGCATGTATATTGACATTTCTCACCTTGTACTGATGCTTATTGTATTGTATATATATGACATGTGTGCATGATTGAGTCATGATTTTATTTATTGCACTACTTTAATTGTCATATATTTTGTGATTTATTGTAATAAATGATACGTCAGGTAGGCGTGGTCGACTCTCTCACATGAGTAACCACCTCCAGCTCTGAGTGAGCGGAGATGAGACGGTTTCTAATTGTAAGAGGCTTTGAGAGTGGCCCTACTAGAACATAAGTCGCCCTGATATGTGTTCAGAATGAGGTCATATGCGATATGACCGGTATGGATGTACCCACATCCATGTTGCCTGTAAGTAGGCAGGTTTGAGATCTCAGATATCACATGCGACTAGTGATATTGTCTCTAAGATACTCTCTCTGAGATCTCTGGATAAAGTCTTATGTGTAGACTGAATCCCATACCTACACAGTGTTAAAGAAATCTGACATATGCCCTTTGAGATGTGGGGGAATAGTACTGTGGCATGCGTTTCATACCGCTGTGATATGACAACCAGGGATAGTGGGAGCATTATTTGAGACATTAATATAATTTAGATCCACGTTCCCACTATGTGAGACATAAGATCCATTGGGTGGGATCTCTTGTACTCTTATCACTTTCGGCTATTTTTAGAAGTCATGACTCAGTATTGCTACTTTAATCTGTTTACTGATGGCCCGAAAGATAAATTGAGGTATGAGAGATAGGTCTAGGAAAGCAACTGAATTGAGGTTAATAGATTCGAGTTTGGGAAAAGGAAGACCAATTCACATTACATCATTGTGTTGTATTCACCGGCATGCCTATTATCCCTATCCTTGTTAGGATGTAAACATAATAGTGGATACACAGTCGAGCGTTTATTGGAGATTACTTTCGATGAGGAAAGTAACTCGATGGATATAATTAGTCTTGGATCTGGGGTGCAGCGAGTTATTTTGATACTAACGATGGCTTCTCGATCATCCTAACAGGTGCATCGAGAGGTCTTTGCTTGCAGGTGTACTCGCCGGTTGCACGACGCCCAATCCTATATGAAAGTCCAGTTGGGTGATGTGATCGCATGAGTTGTGATCTTATGACGGATGTTATATGCCCTCATGTGCAAGTGGGAGATGTTGGTTGGTATGCCCATGTGAGGCATTTTTGGAAGATTAAAAAAAATTAAATTCAAATTTAATTTTGGAGATAATGGGTTAACACCCATTATCCCACTACTTCCATAACTGCTTAACCTTCCTAAAAGATCTCTACAATTCTCTCTCTCTATTGGAATATTGGTTAATGAGTAAAAACCAATATTCCTGTGACATCCGAGAATAATGAGAGCAATATGTGAATTGCTTGAGTGTAAATGGAGGGCTTGAGAAAAATTCCAAGTAGGGAATTTTTCCCGTCGCAATGATCGTCAGACTGAGGGTTGCGACGTCGTGGTATTGCGGTGGTGGTTCGATTAACATCATGATCACCATTCTGGCCACGAGATCTGATCGAGGGACGCACGATTCAATTGAGTTTTGGAGACTCTGCGTATTGGTATTGAGGTAACTCTATACACAATCTATTATTATTTTTCTGAAAATTATTGTTTAAGTTTCCGCTGTGCATGTGAGTCATAATAATATCCAACAAATTCTGAGTGCGTAGTCTCTCCCTCTCCCTCTCTCTTTACACACGTCAAAGGTTCCCATAAGCAAACCGGAACCAAACCTTGTAGATCAATCTGGAACTCTAAAATGGTCTTGATTTTGTTTTACAATCAAACTGACAAGTCAATAGTTTGGTTTTGATTTTTTAGATTGGAATGGAATTATGATTGAACTAAACTGAGAAAGAATTATAAAAGGTCATGAGAATCGGGGGAAAAATTATGAAAGAATTGTAAAAATCCTACAAGAGCTGGTAAAATAAAACTAAACAAGATTCAATTATAAGTCGAGAACCCGATCGCTTCAATTCTAGAACTAGAATTAAAACATCATATTGGTTCCGGTTCTAGTTAGTTTTCCAATCAAACCAAAACTTTCTAATTTTGGTTGAGTTCCAATTTTGTTTTGAAAGAAGAGTAAAAAGCAACTGGAAATTCAACAATTTTAGTTTGCTTAATATCTTGCATGATTTCCATATTCTTTTGCCGAAATTGACTTGAAATCATCACAAACAACACTAATGCCCAACATGACAAAACATATAGAAGTTATATGAAAAGTGTCTATCAAGTTTTATGTTGTTAGAGGATATTAAATATTTTAGACATGGTCAAATGGCTTCAAGAATGTGCACTAACAATATTTGTTTTTTTGGGTCTGCTGATGGTACGCTATTTAATAAATCTCCAAAATTATGCATGGTTATCCGATAAATAAGGCAATCACAATCAAGATCAAATATTTCCATATTTCTTGAGGAAGTCTAAATCCTTCAGAAATCTCTAATTACAATTCTAACCATTTTGAAAAATTTCAAGCAAAAGGAAACTAGGATTTTCTATACCCTTGGAAAGGCTATAAATACAGAACAGAGACAACCTTCAAAGGGGGGACTCAGTTTTACACACCAGAGGGAGACAATTCTATATGCCATTCAAGGTAGGGTTCTATACCCAATTCCATATATCAGCGAAGGTAGGGTTTTATACATAATTCTATACATCAGCGAATATAGGATTCTATACCCAATTCCATACATCAACGAAGGTAGGGCTCCATGCCCAATTCTAGATAACTTGGTAGTCAGTTTTATACATCGTTCAGATGGGGGTTTCATACCCAAACATATTCCACCAGAGGTACGATTGGCTTCAAGAATATGCACTAACAATATTTGTTTTTTTGGGTCTGCTGATGGTACCCTATTTAATAAATCTCCAAAATCATGCATGGTAATCCGATAAATAAGGCAATCACAATCAAGATCAAATATTTTCATATTTCTTGAGGAAGTCTAAATCCTTCAGAAATTTCTAATTACAATTCTAACCATTTTAAAAAATTTCAAGCAAAATGAAACTAGGATTTTCTATACCCTTGGAAAGGCTATAAATACATAACAGAGACAACTTTCAAAGGGGGGACTCAGTTTTACACACCAGAAGGAGACAATTATATATGCCATTCAAGGTAGGGTTCTATACCCAATTCCATATATCAGCGAAGGTAGGGTTTTATACATAATTTCATACATCAGCGAAGGTAGGATTCTATACCCAATTCCATACATCAACGAAGGTAGGGCTCCATGCCCAATTCTAGATAACTTGGTAGTCAGTTCTATACATCGTTCAGATGGGGGTTTCATACCCAAACATATTCCACCAGAGGTACGATTTTTATACTGATTCTATACACGATCAGAGGTATGACTCTATACATATGCTTTTATATTATATTACATGGCTTCACATATGCGACATACATAATGCTTACTGTGCAATACGCATACATGCTATACACATGCACGGGGGTTTCGACATCCACTCGATCAATACATCATATGACAGAGGCCACCAGGGTCATATTTCTCTTGACTGTTTTCAATTTTCTTTTTGTTATTACCCTTCCTGAATTGACTGTCGAAGTCCCCCCGCCGGGAACCCGGTGGGGTTTTTACAGGTTTTCCATCTGAAGAGACCGGACGAACATATCAGCGCAGGCTACCCATTCGAGTCAAAAATGGCAGTTATCTATGGGGTAAAAATACCTCCAACAGATTGGCATCGTCTGTGGGAAACAACTAACTAATAAGCCAAAAAATCTTTACGATCGGACTTTGTCGAACGAAGGGATCTGACTCCCCGAGCGAATGTTAGGCGTGAGTCACCCTGATTCTATTGAATGAACGGGCCTGAGTCGCCCTGCTTCTATCGAATGTTGGGCCTGAGTTGCCCTGATTCTACCGAACGTCAGACCTGAGTAGCCCTGATTCTATCGAATGTCGGGCCTGAGTCGCCCTGCTCTTACTGAACATCAGGCCTAAGTCGCCCTACTCTCATCCAACATCGGCCTTAGTCGCCGTGATTCTACTGAACGTTGGCCTGAGTCGCCCTGCTTTTACTGAACGACGGGCCTGAGTCGCCCTGCTCCTATCGAACATTGGGCTTGAGTCGCCCTGATTCTATTGAGCGAATGGGCCAGTGTCACCCTGCTCTTACCGAACGTCAAGCCTGAGTCACCCTGCTCCTACCGAACGTTGGGCCTGAGTTGCCCTGCTCCTGCCGAATGTTGGGCCTGAGTCGCCCTGATTCTATCAAAAGAATAGGCGAGTATCACCCTGCTCTTACCGAACGTTGGGCCTAAGTCGCCCTGCTCCTACCGAACATTGGGCCTGACTCGCCCTGATTTTATCGAACGAATGGGCCAGTATTGCCCTACTCTTACCAATGAATGGGCTAATATCTCCCTGCTCTTACCAAACGTCGGGCCTGAATCGCCCTGATTCTATCAAACAAACGAGCCAGTGTCACCCTGCTCTGACCAAACGTCGGGCCTGAGTCACCCTGATTCTATCCAACGAACGATCTAGCATCACTATAATCCTACCGAACGTAAGGCCTACGTTACCCTGATTCTACCAAACGTTGGGACCTAATTCTCCGAACGGGCCCACATCGCCCTACCCTTGCCGAATGTCAGGCCATCGTCGCCTAATCTTATCACAAGAATGCGAGGGTGACAGGTGAGCTTCTTTCGTATAAGGTCTAACTCATCACATAACACAGCGGAAGAAGCAAAATCTTTATAACAAGATGAGACTGTTATCGATTCGATAACTTGTGGCGTGGCCCTATTTTCGCTTGTTTTAGCCACTAGCCTCTCGTATTGCCAGACATAGACTCCAGGTTAGCTTTCAGATATTTTACTTTTTATAACACGCACACTCTATACTCCTAGTCACTGCTTGGCCAAACACTTTTGTTAAAATCTCTCAACTTGGTAGTCTCTAACGACTCGTTGGTCCCTAGACCTCCTAATCATCCAAATCATTCGACCCATTGGTCTCTTAATCATTCGATCCGTTGATCTCTAACGACCCGTTGGTCCCTAGACCTCCTAATCATCCGAATCGTTCGACCTGTTGGTCTTTCCATCGTTTGATCTGTCAATCTCTCAACTCCTGATCTCTCGATCGCTTGGTTATTCGACCTCCTGACCTCATTCGATCTCTCAGCCTCGCATAGATAATCTATCGGTTATCTATCTCATGATATTCTCTTATTTAAGCTCTCTTAAATGAACTTTCCCAAACGTAGAGTGTCATCAATGAGGGATATAACATCCCGAACGGGTAGAGATAGCCTATTTATCTAAAGATTTCTTATTACTCGGAGGGTCTAAGTTGTCCGGCTCCTGTCGTTCGTACGCGTCGTCAATAAGGGATGGAACTCCCCGGACGGGTGGACGCGACCCCTTTTATCTAAAGATTTCCTATTACTCAGAGGTTCTAAGCCGCTCAGATCCTATCATTCGAGCGTGTCATTAATAAAGGATAGAACACCCCGAACAAGTGGATACGGCCACTCTATTTGAAAGTTTCCTATCGTACGATGGGTCAAAGTCGTCCAAATCCTATCATTCGAGCGTGTCATTAATAAGGGATGGAACTTCTCGAACGGCTGGATACGGCCCCTCAATTTGAAAGTTTCCTATCGTACGATGGGTCTAAGTTGCCCAGATCCAATCATTCGAGCGTGTCATTAATAAGGGACGGAACTCCCCGGACTGGCCCATGTCACCCCAATCTACCGATGGGATTTAATTCCCTGAACGGGCCTATGACGCCCTGATTTATAATTCAACTTGTCAGTCTAGTATTCTCTCCATCGTTCGACCTGTCGATCTGGTGTTCTCTAGATCGTTTAACCTGTCGGTCTGGTATTCTCTCGAGCGTTCAACCTATCAATCTGGTGTTCTCTCCATCATTCAACCTGTTGGTCTGGTGTTCCCTCGATCGTTCAACTTGTCGGTCTAATATTCTCTCGATCATTCAACCTGACGGTCTGGTATCCACTCGATCGTTTGACCTCTGGATCTCACGATCACTTAACCTATCAATCTGCTAATCTCTTGATCACCCGATGACTCGATCTCTCGATCATTTGATCTCTCAGTCTACTAACTTACTGATCTCTTGACCTTTCGATCTTCTGGAAGACCTCTTACAATTCACTCTACTCCTAATACCATTTCTTCAAAATGCAATTAGGAGTAAGGACAAATAATGGTACCCTATTTAATAGTTCTCCAAAATCATGCATGGTTATTCGGTAAGAAAGGCAATCACCATCAAGGTCAAATCTTTTCATATTTCTTGAGGAAGTCTAAATCTTTCAGAAGTCTCTAATTACAATCCTAACAATTTTGAAAGACTTCAAGCAAAAGGAAACTAGGGTTTGCTACACCCTTGAAAAGGCTATAAATACAGAGTAGAGACAACCCTCAAAAGGGGGACTCAGTTTTACACACCAGAGGGAGACAATTCTATATGCCATTCAAGGTAAGGTTCTATACCCAATTCCATATATCAACGAAGGTAGGGTTCTATGCCCAATTCCATACATCAACGAAGACAGGGTTCTATACCCAATTCCATACATCAACAAAGGTAGGGTTCCATGCCCAATTCTAGATGACTCGGTGGTCAGTTTTATACATTGTTCAGAGGGAGGTTTCATATCCAAACATATTCTACCAGAGGTACGGTTTTTACACCAATTCTACACACGATCAGAGATATGACTCTATACGTATGCTTTTATATTGCATCACATAGCTTCACATATACAACATACATAATGCTTATTGTGCAATACGCATACATACTACACACACGCACGGGGGTTCCGACATCCACTCGACCGATACATCACATGACAGAGGCCACCAAGACCATATTTCTCTCGGTTGTATTTAGTTTTCCTTTTGTTATTACCCTTCCTGACTTAAACGTCAGAGTCCCCCTGCTGGGCTAGTTTCGGTGGAGTTTTTGCAGGTTTTCCATCTGAGGAGACCAGACAAACATATCAGCGCAGGCTTCCCATTCGAGTCGAAAAGGGCAGTCATCTGTGGGGTCAAAAATACCTCCAACATCCACCGTAGTTAGTTCTTCACTCAACACTACAAAAAAATATGGAATTAGCCACAAATTTAGTGATGGAAATTTTAGAAAAATTTCGTGGTTAATTTGTTTAGCGACGGATTTAGTGACGAAAAAATTTTCGTAGCTAATAGCGCGTTGCAAAAATTTAGCCACGGATTAAAATATTCGTGGCTAAATTCGTGGCTAAAAAATCTGTGGCTAAATTTAGCCACGGATACTGGAAATCCGTGGCTAAATTTCACATTTTAATTTTTATTTTTACAGCCTGCTGGCCCACCCTTCGGCCGCCGCCCCGACCCCTGCTGCTTGCCCGCCTATGCCCGCCCTTACCCGTTCACGTATGAAACAACTTCCTACTACTTTATATTTTTGTAGAAAATATACACTTACCCAGATTCGAACCTGGGATTAAAAGGATGTCTAGAGTGTTCTCAACCACTATATCATATCAACTTATCTGATATACTTTTTTTTTAACTTCATTACTTTCTTTCTAACTCTTACCATTGAAAATACAATTTCCTAATAAAAATACAAAATATAAATTATATTTAATAAAAATACAAAATTATATTAAATAAAATTATAAAATTATTTTTAATAAAAATACAAAATTATATTTAAAAAATACAAAATTATATTTAATAAAAATCAATACCCTAATTTAATAAACAATAAAATAAAAATTTATATTTAATAAAATTACAAAATTAGATTTAATAAAATTTTAAAACTAATTGGTGACGAATTTAGCCACGGATTTCAGATCCGTTTTTCATATCGCATGGAAAACAATTGTTGTTTCATAGCCTTTACCCAAAAAAAAAAAAAAAAAAAAAAAATTGTTATTTTATAGCAACCTAAAGTTCATGGGATCATAACGCAAATATCTTAATTCTACAATGATCAAATCAATTTTGGGTTTTAAATTAAACTAAATTGGGATATCAAATTAAATAAATTAAAGATTTGAATTGAATTAAATTGGGAATTTGAATCAAATTAGAGTTTTGAATTGAATTGAGAGTTTTGAATTAAATTAGGAATTTGAATTGAGTTCAAGTTTGAAATCAAATTAGAGTTTTAAATTAAATTGGGAGATTTAAATTAAATTAAGATTTAAAATTAAATTGGTGTTTGAACTAAATTTAATTTTCAAATCAAATTAGCATTTTCAATAAAAATGATTAAAAGAAACCTAAAGGGGTGAATAGATTTATTTGAATAATTATGATACTAATTTCAGATTTTGAAATAACTTTGAAGGTTTTGATAATGTAGAGTAACCAAAACTAAATTTACACAGAAATTTAAAACAAATGACACGAGATTTTTATAGTGGTTCCACCAGACTTGATGTACAGGTACTCCCAAACACTTTCTTGGATTTTCTACTATTTCTCAAATATTACAATCCACTTGTTTTACCGGTGCAAGCGAAACCTTATAAGTATTTCGTTCAAAAATACTCACAACAACTTTTTCTCTCTCTAAGACTCAGATTGAGAAATCCTCTCTATTCTTTAAAACTTTTAATACAGAATAAGATTGTTACAAGAAGATGAGGCTAATCTTTAAAAATAACAAAGATTTTCACTCAGTAATGATTACACATAGAAGAGTAAATTAGGAATTGAAAGTAGAGAGTGCTTGTGAGAAAATAGAGTGTTCAATGCTTTTATTATAAGTTCATACAATGTCACAGCTTCTGCCCTGTTTCTTCTTAACTTCTGTATTTATAAGTCTTGAAGAGAGCCAAAAGAAAGAGAATTGATTTCCTGCAAATAGCTCATTAGTTCTAAGAAATAATATAATTGCGTTTACATATGCCTAGTTGGCTCATATTTAAAAAGTTTTTAGCCGTTGAGAAACAAATGAGTATGAGTCACCCTATCTTATGCTCGAGTCAACCTGATCCTGGGTCTGGATTGAACTATCCTTGTTTGAATTTTTAGGATCAACCCAACCCGAAACCTACCTAAGGCCTCCCTTGGGTCAACCCAAGCCTTGCCTTGGTCGACCCAAAGCTACACCTTGGTCAACCTAAGATCTATTTTGGGTCAGCTAAGTACTCGAGTCAACCTATCCTCTGTGTGTGTCATGGATCTTTACTTATAGCTCTAAATCATATATTTGCAGATTCGTTTATGATTCATTGATTATTATCAAAACTCAATCTTGTCAACAATCTTCCCTTTTTTATGATGAGAAAACTATTAACAATATAATCTGGAAGCAAATTTAGATCTAAACCCTATAGCTTATATAGTCTCTTCTCCTTTTTGTCAGTAACAGAAAGGGATACACAGAAGTTAAAAGGCAAAAAAATGATTCAAAATTAAAGTCATTGACCTATTTTTAGGAATGAAACTCCCCCTAAAAATATGCCTACTTGCCTAGGTGTGTTTTAAAAGATTATATTTATAAAGAGATTAAATAAATGAATAATCATAACAAAAATCATAGAAAGTATTACAAAATAGAAGTTTTTACAAATATGAGTACAACCATGCAAAGGAAAAACATACTTAGGCCTAAGTACATGAAAGATATAACTATGTGCTTCTGACTTTTAGCCTAACTTTTCCTTGGCCCTTCTCATTTTTGCTGGTGGATGGAGCAACATCGACAAAAATCGGTGGTGGTGCAGGAACCATAGTAGGCAAAGACTAAGATTGAGAAAATGCAAGCCTGGGTTTCTCTTGTTCATAATGCATGCTATTAGCCAAAAATTTCCTCTTAAAATTGTAGTACAGTTTTCCCCTCTTGATCTTATGACATGAGTAATCAACAAATGCAAAATCCGTTAATGAAACTCTAGATCCATTGTATTAGTATTTACCACTGTCATTTTTGGGTTATCAAATATAGTTCTGGCATTCTCTAAGTAGTCGAACTGCATGTAAGGCTTGCAATCACTATAAGGAACCCATTTCATACCATTTTCTCTGCAAATTACCCTAGGATTGATCTCTATTTCCTTTCTATCAAAATAGGTTACAAATGCTCGTGGCCACGAACTCTCACCAGTTGAAAAATAAGCTTCACTAATTTCATCTTCTTCTTCTTCTTCATCTTCCTCATTGCTTACGATCTCTATATTAGTGAAGAATACCCTAACTACCCGCTCATATATATGCTTATTTGGGTGAATGACCCATTTAAGGCAAACTTCTTTCAAATAACTCCCATATTTAAACCCAACACTTTGTGAAAATTTCCAATCTATTAATCTCCCATGATTAATGCTCCTATTTGAAAAATGCTTCTCGAACAACTTACTCTTTTCTAGAGATTGAAAATCCTTGTGGTTGAATCCTTCACTAGTCATTGTTTCCTTTTTCCTTTCCCTTGGAACTTTTGCTCTTGGGCACCATTGCTGGAATATAAGGATTGATTGGGGATTTTAAAGGATGAAAAAGTTGAGATTTTGTATGTGGGTGAGGAAGGAGGAGATGGGAGTTAAAGAGAGTTGTGAAAGACAATTCAAAGATGGATGTGAAAGTTAGAGAGAGAGAGAGAGAGAGGTAATTAAATAGATGGTTTTGCTTGTCATGTGTCGGCACATGTTAACATGTGTCCTTCAAGATTTGACTATTCAAATTTTGGTCTTTGGATAAAAGTCACATGTGTCCATTTATATCATACATTCAAGACGTGGTGCTAACACTTGATATGTCTGAGCAGGTTACAGAAGGCTTTGATGAAGTGAGCTCTTTAAGAAAGTAAAGAAGTAGGATTCGAGAGAGAGGAAGAGAGAAAGAGCTTTGAGGTGTGTATCAAATTTGAGGGGTTTAGAGAAGAAAGACTTGAAATATGTATTTATATATATATATATATATATATTAAAACTTAAAATATATATATTGAGAAGTGATGGGTTATAGAGAGAAGTTGTTTTAGAGTGAGAGAAACTTATAGTGATAAACTTAGAGAAAGAGAGAGAAATTTGGGTTTTTAGGGTTTTGTGCATGTATGAGTGCACGTGGAGAGAGAGAAAGGTGTGAGGTGGTTTAGAAAGAGTAAGTTGTGTTAAAAAAATTTAGGAATGGTGTTTGATTTTATATACATGGAGTGGCACTTTATATGTACATGTGTGTTTTGTTGAGTGAGTTAGGCTGAAAAGTCAATGTTTAGAGAGAGAGAGAGAGAGATGCTTGGTTTTATATAGACATGTGCACACGTGGTCGACCAATTTTGGTTAATGGAGCAACCTCACCTTATTGATCGGTTGACCAATCTTGGGTCCTTGGATCGAGCAAACCTCATGATGGGTCGACCAAATTGAGTTCTTGGGTCATCAAATTTCTCGTTGGGTCGACCAAATTTGATTGGTGGGTCAACTAAGTTTAGTTTTCAGATCGACCTATCATATAGTGGATCGACTAGATTCTTTTGCCGATCGACCAAATCTATATAAATTTTTCAAAGTTTACACTCTTTTTTGAGTATCGAACATCTATTTTTCAATCGGTTTTGTAATTTTTCTAACTCCACCATTCCTAATTCACCTTTTAAATCATAAAACCTATTTTTATCAGGAGGTTTTATAAATATATCTACTATCTGTTTTTTAGTATCATCATATTCAAGAATTATATCATTTTTTAGAATATGATCTCTAGTAAAATGATGTCTAACCTCTATGTGTTTCATTCTTGAATGATGTACTAGAATTTTAGTTAAATTAATTGCACTTGTATTATCACATTTGATTGATATATAGTTTACTTCAACTCTATAATCATGCATCTAATATTTAATCCACAACAACTGAGCACAACATTGTGTAGATGCTACATACTCAGTTTCAGTGGCAGAGGTTGTCATGTTATTTTGTTTCTTAAAATACCATGATGTCAGCATGGTTCCAAAAAATTGGAAAGTTCTACCAATACTCTTTCTATCCATTCTACAGCCTGCAAGTTTGTATCTGAGAAACCATGTAGCTAAAAGCTAGAGTTTCTATCATACCATAATCCTAGATTTATGGTTTCTTTCAAGTATCTAAAAATTCTCTTAATAGCAACTAAGCATGACTCCTTTGGATCAGACCGAAACCTAGCATAGAAATATACACTGAATTGTATATCTGGTTATGAAGTCGTGAGATACAGTAGTAATCCTATCATACTTTTATATATCTTCTGGCATACTGATTTTTTATCCTCATCGTTATCTAGTTTTATGCTAGTGTTCATTGGAGTTGCATTTCCTTTAAAATTTTCAAATCCAAACTTTTTAATTAGTTCTCTTATGAACTTAGATTGATTGATAAAGATTCCTCTCTCTATTTGCCCGATTCGGAATCCAAGAAAATAATTAAGTTCACCTATCATGCTTATTTCAAATTTCCCTTGCATGATCTTAGCAAATTCTTGACAAAGGTTTTCACTTATTCCTCCAAAAAAAATATTATCGACATAAATTTACACTATTAAAATTTTTTTGTCTTTTCTTTTAATAAACAATGTTGTGTCTACCTTGACTCTTTTAAATTCATTTTCAATAAGAAAATTGCTAAGTCTTTCATACCAACCTTTAAGAGGTTGTTTGAGACCATACAAAGCTTTAGAAAGCTTGAATACAAGATTTGTGAATTTTGGATTTTCAAATTCAAGAGATTGCTCTACATATACTATTTCATTTATTACTTCATTAAAAAAAACACTCTTTATATTCATCTGATGTAGTTTAAAATTCATGTGATATGCAAAAGTAAGAGGTATTCATGTGATACTATTTCATTTATTATTCTAATTGTTCTATAGAAATTGGTTTTAGAGCTATTCATCATCAATAATCATTATTTCTCTTCTAGAGTTCTCAAACTCGTCAAATCTCACATGAATAGATTTCTCAACCACTATTGTTATCTTATTATAAATGCTACAGGCTTTGCCGTTGGTTAAGTAACTTAAGAAGATGTCTTTGTCACTCTTGGCATCAAAATTTTCATTTAGAACATAGCATTGACTTCCAAACACATGGAAGTAGCTTATGTTTGGCTTTCTATCCTTATATACTTTATAAGGGGTTTTCTTAAGAATTTTTCTGATTAAAGCTCTATTTAATATATAAAAGGCTGTGTTTACTGATTCTACCCAAAAATATTTAGCTATATTATGTTCACACAGTATTGTCTTGTCATTTCTTCTAGAATTCTATTTTTTCTTTCTACAACTTCATTCTGTTGTAGGGTTATAAGGGCAGAAAAGCTATAATTAATTTCATTTTCTTCACAATATTCTTTTAATTGATTATTTTCAAATTTCCTACAGTGATCAATTCTTATTTTGGAAATCGTGTGGCCATTCTCATTCTAAAGTTTTCTATAAAGTTTTATGAACTCTGAATAGACTTCTTCTTTCCTAGCTAAGAAGAGAACTCAAGTGTACCTTGAATAGTGATTGACTATTACAAAATCATAGTATTTTCCTCCTAAACTTTGGGTTCTCATTGGATCAAATAAGTTCATATAAAGTAACTCTAAAGGCCTAAAAGTTGAGATTATGTCCTTAGAGTTAAAGGAATTTTTTGTTTATACAAATATCGCAAATTCTATCTTTTTAAAATTTTAAATCCAGCACACCTTTCACTAAGTTTTTCTTTGTTAATTTTTTAATTAAACCTAAGCTTACATAACTTAGCCATCCATGCCAAAACCTAGAGTTATCTTTATCCATGGCCATTCAGCATGATTTATTTGTGATCTCTGTTTTATCTAAATCAATCACATATTATTTTCTTTCCTAAGTCCATTAAATTTTGTTTCATTTGATGCTTTGCAGACAATTAAATAGATATCAAAATCAAAATTCACCTTATAACCTTTTCACAAAGTTGACCAACACTAAGCAAAGAAAATTGTAAATCAGAAACAAGCAGAACATTATGAATTTGAGTTTCAGTGGACTTACCTCCTATGTTGCCCATTCTGATAACCTTCCCTTTAGAGTTATCTTCAAAAACTACATTTCCTCCTTTCTTTTTCTCCAACAAAGAGAATTTGGATGCATCTCTAGTCATATGCCTTGAACATCCACTGTTTATGCACCACACCGAGGGTCCAGGAGATTTTTTCAATTTCAAACATACTAAAGGAAAGAATCAATTACAATTTTGCCTTTGTTATCCATATATTCTTGGGTCCGATTGGGTTAGTTCTAATCTGACTCTTAGACACCTATTTCATATTTATTACGGAAGGATTTTTATGCCAGTATTCATTCGATGAATATCCAGTCTTTGTGTAGTAAGTGCATTTAGGTCTATTAGATTTTATATTCTTTAATGCATCTGCAGAGTTCTTCTTTAATCTACATTGCTTAGATATATGCCCAATTTTCATGACTCATAGATCAACTCAAGTTGGAATTTTTATCAAAATAATATTTTTTAACTAAAATTATTGAAATAGGATTATTTTTATTTTTATTCTAAATCTAGATAAGTGTCACGACTTCTTGAAATCGAGATTAACCAAAAAAAAAAAAAAATTGAAAGCTAGAATGTCCGCAATCTTGCTTTTGGAAGCGACTCAAAATTTCGTGGCTGTGCAAGGACAAATACATACACTCCATCTCATCCTCTAGGAGTGTAAGTGAGCTAACCTACTTCTGAGTAGTTAAACTTGACTCAAGACATACTTGAGCTCAACTCGATTTAATCAAATTTTAATCAATTTTGAATATATTAATTTAAGTATACAGTTAAATTCGAGTATTAAAATACCCAACTCGAAATTTCGTGAGTCTAATCAATTCTAACTAAAGTTTATATATTATATTATATTTTATAAGACGATGAATAATCGAATTTAATTGAGTAAGTCGAACTCGAATATTACAAAATTCTTTTCGAGTCGAGTTTGAATTTGAGAAATCAGGTTCAATCGAATTCAAGTCGAGTATCGAGTATCGAGTGGATAATTTTTAATCGAGTCGAGTTCGAGTAAACTCGAGTACTCGACTCGATTACACCCCTACGTACTCTTTTTCTCTTTCTCAAAGTTTTTGATCAAAATTTTGTTCATAATTTTTTTGTTCAAAATTTCATGGTCGGATCTCATAATTTTTTGCTCAAAATTTCAATAATTTGATCCCTGTACTCACTGTCAATCGTCTCTGACTCGACGCAGTTACCGGAGAAATTAACCTAAATGAACTCAACGAACCTAAACCCACATAAATTCAGGAAAAATCAAAACCCTAATTTCTAAAATTAGATCCAAAAATGCAAAATTCAAAATATATTCGAAAGTTGTCCAATTTACCTTTCAGGCCATGTAAGGTGATTGATAAATGTAAAGAGAAAATTGAACCGTAGATTGAAGAAGATAAAGCAGACAACGCCAATTCTAAATCTCTTTCTCTCTCAATTGTGTTGGGGTTTGGATTTTGCTTTTGAATCTTGGAAAATCTAAGGAAGAGACGAGACGTGAAGATGCTTGCCCCAAAATAAGCCTTAGTTCTTCATTCATTGAACTTGGAAGTGTTTTCATCTCCCCAAAGGCCAAAGCCAAAGTGGTAGTCCTTATCCAGCACGTGGCAGATTTTAATTGGTCATAGAGTTGGGGGCAGCGGGATTCATGATCTCGACTTCAATATATATATTTTATATATATATATATATATATATTTGAAAATTGCTCAAAAATCAGGAAATAAATTAATAAAATCGTCAATTGGATCTCGACCTCACTGAGTCGCGATCCTCGATCACCGACTTCTTTAAATTTAAAATAAAAATAAAATTAACATTATTTTAATAATTTTAATAAAAAAACATTATTTTGAAAAAAGAAACCTGACTCAAATCCTTTAAGATTGGATCTTTAATGTTCCCTAACAACGAATAATATAATGACACAAACTACTTCAATGCGTTGCATTGCAGGGGTGGCAATGTTGCTTTTCGAGTCAGCTTTGCAGAGCCCGGGCTCAATCTAATTCAATTTTGATGGGACTGTGTCCAAACTCAATTCGAAAAATCTAAGGAAAATGAGATTCAAGTTTGACCCAAAAAATTAGAACGGCCTTAAGCCCATTTCAGATCAAACTTGATCTAAAACATAATTTTTTTTTATTATTTTTTAGTTACATAATTTTATTTTTCATATTTTAGCTTATTTTATAATATAATAAATATAAAATAAAAGTATATAAATTATTCAAAATAAAATATAAAACAGATATCATTATGTCAAATTAAAAATTATAACAATAATAATATTATAAAAAATAAAAAATTAGATAAAAATAATATATATTAAAATTGTTAAAATTATCATCTAAATATTATAATTTTTTGTTTTTAATTTAAAAAAATAAAAAATAAATAGATAAAGTCTTTAACAGATCAAGACTATTGATATTCAGATTCGATTCATAATTAAAATAGATCTTAGAAAAACCCGATTTTGACTCTAGCTCAAAATAAGCCGAATTCCATCCTTTAAAATGGACCGAGATCGGTCGATCCTTTAAAATGGTCAAGCTTTGGTGAGCCCATCCCAATTGCCAGTCTTAGTTCCAACGCTATCCATGATTTCTGGCGGGAGCGAAGCCACGTGGTCTCCTTTTTTCTTTGGTTTAAGGGTTTAGAAAAAAAAAATTAAAAGAAATGATGATTTTTTTTTTTCATTTTGTTTGGAAGTTTAAAAAAAAATGATATGGGATTAATTTAGAATTAAATCTTTTTTATTATCTTTTCAAAAATAAATTTGATATATTTATTAGATAATTTTTTTTTTCTTTTCTTTCCTTTTTTTTCCATTTTTGAGAAGAAAAATTTTTATATTTAAAATCTTCTCATTTTTCTCCGTTTCTTTTCTTCAAAAACCCCCAAATAAAAGAAAGGAAATTAATTTTTATTAAAATCTCTTCTTTACTCTCATTTTCTCTCCATTTTGACCGAAGCCCATCAAAATAGGATCTCAAATTATCAAACTTATTAAATGACAATTGGAATCCCACTGCCCAAATACTTTTATCCATTTCTCTTAGAATATTACATTTATTTATCAAAAAATATTTTTTTTTTTTTTTGGCTTTAAGCCTAATAATCTAGATAACTTGATCTTCCAAGAATGATTTCTCCATTGACTCAATTTAGCTTTTGTGATCCAAAAGTAAAACCTACCTAAATTGTTATTTGAAATCCTAGAAACTATTTTTACGGTATGTTTGAGAATTAAAAAAAAAAAAATTAGTTAAGAGAGAAAAGAAAAAAAATTATAATTTTCTCTCTAATTTATTTGAGAGTTTTATAAAAGAAAAAAAATGAGATTCATTAAAAATAAAAATTTTTATTTTCAATTTTTAAAGGACATTTTTAAAATATAAAAAATATTTAATTTTAATATTTTTTTTTCTCTTCATTTCTTTCCATCTTTGGTAGAGAAAAAAATTTAAATTTAGATAGATCTCAAATCTCTCCAAATTCCTCTTATTCTCTCCTATCTAAACTCTCAAATAAAAAAAAATGATAATTTTATCTCTTAATTCTTTCTTTTTTTCTCTAAATCTTTTTATCCAAACCAACTAACTGTTAAAGAATTGAATTGTGTCGGAAACGTATGAAGAACTTTTGGTCACCATCTCAACACTTCATTGACACTCATGGTGTCATAGATACCTCCCCACGTCAGAACGTTTATTTCTATCAAATTAAGTTTACCAATTTTATAAGGGTAAGCTACAAAAACTACCCCAGAACTTTTGCAATTGCAGAACGAGTCCCTACACTTTTTAATTTTTGCAATCGCTTCCCCGTACAAAATTTCAATTGCGTGATTGTGCTTCGGATAAAAATTTTAATTTTCGATCTATATTTGTTTTGTTTTTCAGAATTTTAGAATTTTTTAAACACTCCAACTAACCAACTTTGGATTAAAGTTGAAATTGTTTAAAGTGTCAAACCCAAAATTTACAAAAGCACTACTTTGATAAGGGTAGGTAACCAATCTAGCTCACTAAATTCTAGAAACTAGATCCAATTGCAACAACTTCAAATTCAAGGGATCTCAACCCTATTAATTGAACAAAAGTACAAATAAAAAACTACCATAACTTTCACCCCCCTTTGAAAATGGTAGTAGGCAATCAATCTCATCAAGTTCTAAATTTACCCTCAACTGTGACTAATGGATCGATCTAGTAGTTAAAACTTATCAATCTTGTTTTCAAGATGCCTAAATCATTTATATACCCATATTTTAATTGGAATCAAGGTATTCATTTGACCAACGTCTATTTGGTTCAACAACTGAATAGTAATATCCTCTAAGTAAAGTCACGAGTTCAAGTCTTATATATAGAAAAAATAAATGTTAGAAAAGATTTGTCCCTTAAGCATCCAATCTAAATTAAATTTAGTTAAATTATCACATAATTAGGTCAAGAAAAAAAATATATATATATATATATATATTGTTTGAGAACACGCAAATAATAACTTGTAGCAATTGGAGAACAGGATCCCAATCTTTCAAAATTAGCAACTACCCTTTGTTGAATACTCCGCTTATCTAACAACAAAGACTATTGCGTTTGATTTCATTCGCCTTCATCCCAGAGGTCGTTTTCCATGCTTACCCATGCAAGTTTAGGGTCCTATTAGGAGTAAGAATTTTACCCATCGGAGCACTTTTGAATGAGTGTTTGCATGAAAAATATAACTTTGTGTATCGGCTAAATTAAAATTTTATATTAAGTAGAAGAAGTATAACATACAAACGGCAACGGGTGGAGTGGAGATAGCAAAGGCAATAATTTTAAGAGAACAAATATCATTTTAGTTGTAATTTTAAAACTTCTTAACTGTATTATGGGATTTTTAAAACTTTTAGCATCGTTTACTATATTAATTTTTTCTCTTCATACTTTCATTGGGGGGCATGTTCCAAAACTTCTTAAACTTCGTCAACATACATGTATCGATAGTTACATTGATTTTAGGGCATGTTCCAAAGTTTCTTAAAGAGACGAAGAATTTGGAGTTTTCAAGCGTTGAGACCCTAAGAAAGAAACTAAGAGGAGATCACAAGATTGGAGATCCGAACAGGGCTAGCTTTAAAAGTAGGGAATGGTAGCAATAAAATCTTTTAGGGGCTTTAGAGGAAGAAGATCAGCTACAAGTGGAAGAAAACCCTACCCCCCCCCCTTTGGAGAGAGGGTCAGTTATGTAATTTCCTCTTTTTTTTTGGGGGGGGGGGTATGGTATGTTTTGGTAATTATCAAAATTAAACGCAAATGATACAAATTACGAGATATAGTAAGGGGTAAATAGTTATTTGTAATTTGTTATGAACCGAAAGAGAAAATTAATCTAAAATTGTTATATGTCTTCCAAAACCTTCTAGAGTTAATTAAGTTTTTCTTTATTTATTTATTTTTTTTTCAAAGGGTAGAGTGTTCTATGGGGGCTGTTACCAGGGCTGAAGCTATGCCCAATGGGACAACTGCCCCAATTTTTTTTTTTTAAATATTTTTAGAAAATGTATAAAATTGTCACTATAAATATATAAATGCCGGTAAATAGATAATGATAGCCTCATTTTTAGGGAAAAAAACTCAAAACTGCCGCTAAATATTATTAAAAAACAAATGTTGGTAAAATTATTAGTATTTACTATTTGATATATAAGCACCATTCTGTGTGGAACCCAACTTGTCTTTCTCCTTTTAAAATAATTTTACATGAAATAATGAGTCAAAACTGAAAGCTGAATAAATCAAATCTATATGAGAATTCATATTAACAAAAAAATTAGAATCTTTTAAGTTTGAGTAATTTTAAATTAATCAAAATTTATTTTAGATAAAATGAAAAAAATGTTGAGATATACTGTTACATACAAGTTTGTCCATTTAATCTTTAATTCATTTAATCTGTCTCCCATTATTCACTTATAATATCTTATTGTTTTATTAGTCTACATTTTATATTTATTTTAGATGTATCCAAAATCAGACATTTTTCTTTGACTTTCATTTAAATTTTAAAAGAATTTCGATTCTTTTTCTTTTTAAATCATCGATATCCGATAATTACGTTAAATTCGATTAAATTTAATTCGAGTCAGTTTAGATTTTCAAGGGAGTAAAAATCAATTGAATTCATGTTGATCTCTTTTTTTTTTAAGAAAAAAAAACAAAAGTACATCAAATAAATGGCAGTAAAAAAAATTTTAAAAAAAATCTAAGATTAGAAACAAACACAAGAATCGGTAGGTAAATATTTAGCACAAAATAAGCAAAATGAATGCTTATGTAAATTAGAACCCTTAAATAAGATTTGATGTCATTCTAATCACTTTGAAAAGATTAGAGTTAGTCACACCAAGGGATAAACTTGTAAAAAAAAAAACGAAAAAAATGAAAAGCAACAATTCATCTTTTTAAGCAATTAATTAAAAAGACGTGATTTATAGTATTTCTTTTCTTCAGACGGCACGTTAATCCTGTCGTTCGGATGCTAAATAAGTGGTGTGGGTGAATGATGTTGACATGAATATGACAAATGAAGACACCAAAAATCATAATTAAGAAAGAAAGAAAAAAAAGGAAAAAAAAAAAAAAAAAAGATCACTCCAGACATAGCATTGATAAATTTATTTAGTTTTTATATGTAATGGGTCACTCCAAAATTAATTATTTATTTAAGTTATTAAAATTTCAAGAAAAATATCCTAAATCTAATATTTTTATTTCAAGCAATCGGCATATTTCACTAAATCAGTTTAAACCAAAATCAATTAAACAAGAAAAATCTAGCTACCGAGAAGCCTAATTTGGCCCAAAGAAGATGTAAAACTGATAGCAAACTATTTCTCCTGCAAAATAATGTTTTGCACGTATGGAATGACATGGTGACTCTCGTACCAGAAAAGTTTTCAACACTATTGTTTTATCATTTTCTAAATTAATTAATATTTATATAAAAATCTTTATATTTTTTATATTTACATATTTTCTATATTTTATTAATTATTTACGTATTTAATTATAATTTTTATATTTTATGTTTTTTTTTATAATTAATAATTATATATTCATGTTCATTTTATATTTTTATTATAAAATATGATTATTATATTATTTTTAAAAAATAATTAATATTTATATAAAAATGTTTTATTTTTTTATGTTTATTCTACATTTTTATTTTTTTTATTTTTATAAAAGATTATACTAGAGTATAATTTTGCACTCATTTTCGTTTTGTGGTTTCCCTACAACCTAGCATGGTGACCACGGACGGGCCAACAACATAATCTTTGAATATGAATAAAATATAAATGTATACAATCATATAAATAAAACAAAAGATTTAGATTTTATTTAAGCTGGGCATCATAGAAAATATAGAATTGCAGACTTACAAGTTATTATAAATAATTGTTTTCAGTTCTCGTGAGAATAATCTGATAATTATAATCTTCTTCTCTCAATCAAATCTCCATCAAAGAAAACAAATAACAAAATAAATAATTATTTTAAATTATTGAAGTAATGGTTTTGCATGGAAAGTCTTAATGGGCGCGCGGGGTGGAGACAGAGCTGCTGTGGTGCGGACCGTATTGTGGAAAAGAAAGTCATGTGCTATTAATGTGGACCCTCATACGGGTGAGAGCTGCAGTTGTAGATAGAAATATAAATATTAAGGTTCAGCAAACCTAACCTACCCTCATAAAATTTAAGCTATTTTAGGGTATTGCGGGACCGACAAAAATAAATTTGAATAATAAACTTCCAAAAAATATAAAATATTCATTGGACAAGGAGCTTCTATGGTTACATGGCAAAGAAGGCCAACAGGAAGGGGCAACTTTCCAACCGCGCCTTTCCACCCCCTAATCCCGCTCTCCCCACTTCTTTATTTATTCATTTTCCCATCTCTCTATGTCCTCTCTCTTTCTCTGTCTTCAAATAACCATTAGTTCAGTTTCATTTTCATTGCCATTGCCAAGTTGTCAAGAAAGAAGGAAAGAGAAAAGATGAGCCTGAGCGACACAAAACCTGATCAACCCCTCTCTTCCTCTAAACTTCCATTGAAGACTAGAATCTCAATTACCTTACTTTCCGCCATGACTGACGCCTGTCGCCGGGATAACGGCACTATTAATCGCCGTTTCCTCAAACTCCTTGATTTCCGATCTCCTCCCTCTCCCGTTTCCCCCATCTCCGGCGTTACCTCCTCCGACGTCGTCGTCGACTCCTCCCGCAATCTCTGGTTCCGCATCTTCACGCCCACCTCAACAACCGACAAGCTCCCCGTCATTATCTTCTTCCATGGCGGAGGCTTCGCCTTCCTCAGCCCCGACTCCAAGGCCTACGACGCCGTCTGCCGCCGCTTCTCCCGCCGCGTCTCCGCCCTAGTTGTCTCCGTCAACTACCGCCTCACTCCCGAACACCGCTACCCTTCGCAATACGACGACGGCTTCGACGTCCTCCGCTTCCTTGACGAAAATACAATTCTGCCGGAATCCGCCGATTTGACACGCTGTTTCCTCGCCGGTGACAGCGCCGGCGCCAATTTGGCCCATCAGGTGGCGGTTCGGGCCGGGCGGTCCGAATTCCGCAACATGAAGTTAAAAGGCCTAGTTTCGATCCAGCCCTTCTTCGGAGGAGAAGAGAGAACAGGGTCGGAGCTCCGGATGCCAGAGTCGCCGATCGTCTCTACGAAGAGAACGGACTGGCTATGGAAGGTGTTTTTGCCAGAGGGGTCGGATCGGGACCACGAGGCATCAAACGTGAGCGGGCCTAATGCAGCGGATATTTCGGGTATTGAATATCCGAAGACGCTGGTGTTCGTGGCGGGTTTGGACCCGTTGCAGGACAGACAGCGGGGTTATTACGAGTGGCTGAAGAGAATGGGAAAAGAAGCGAGACTGGTGGAGTATCCGAGGACAATTCATGCATTTTACGTGTTTCCAGAATTGCCCGAGTCTTCTTTGCTATTTACCGAAGTGGATGAATTCATTAACAAAGAGTGCGGCCATGCGACATAGAGCACCCCCAGCAATTGTCTCCTTCTTCTTTTTTTGTTTTGGTAAATAAATTTTGGATTAAACCAGGTTTCAAATCTGGGAGAGAGGTGTTATCATCCACAAAGCCAAGAGGGAAAGTTGAATGTTACGGTGTTAACATAAATTTTTAGTTTGTCTTTTTTTTTATCTTTTTAGTCCGAATTATTAATAATTGTTGGTATTGATTTCTTAAAATTTGTTGGATAGAAACAAAAATACGCACACTTATACTTTTGTTGTTGGTTTGAAAGAAGTAATCAAAGTTATAAGATCAAGAAATCCAAGGGGTTAGATGGGTTTAAAAAGAGGGGGTGTAGGAGAGGACATTGTTTTAAAAGATTATGATCAACCCCGAAGAGGTTGGGTGGGACAAGTCTCTTAGTTTTAGGGAAGGGTATAGATGACAAAGAACCATGTGAGCATTCGGAAGAATATATATATATATTTTTTTAGTGGAGTCTGCATTCGGAGGGATATTTGGATCGATGATAAAAAGGCCAAGAAAATATTCTTGACTAACTAAAATATGAAAAAAAAAAATAAAAAAGCGTATATTTTTCGGGAGTTAAGTTCCAAATTGACTCCAGGAAAAAAAAATTCTTAAATCAACTTATCCACCAAAAAAATTTTAAAAAATAATCCAAGTTAATCCAGTTTTGAAAACTCGACTAACATTGTTCATCATTTGATCGAGTTTTAAAAACTCCATCAACAAGAGATTGATCGAGTTTTTAAAATTCGACCAACCTATGAATAGTATTAGTCGAGTTTTCAAAATTCAACCAACTTTAATGTTGAACTTATAAATAGCCGCCCAAATGATGAATAATATTGATCGATTTTTTAAAACTCGACCAGTTTATATCATTTTCAAAAAATATTTGATCCAGCTACTCTTTTAAGATTTTTTTTTTTTTGTTAAATCCAAACTTGGCTCTATTTTTCAGAGTATCATTTGGTTGAAAGAATCTTTCCCTTTTTCTCCCATAGCTCTGACTAATTAAGACCAGGGTCGACTCATCATGGACCCTCTTTTGGAAACAAGACTCGGTCCTGACAATTTAGTAATCACAATTCCCTTCACTTAAATTGGTGATCCCAAATTTAAATCTTTTGTGTAAAAAAAAAAAAATACAAGACCCAAATTCCAACTTCCCACTCAAACGTGATGGATTGACATGTCTCATACATAGCGCAAAGCTTTACTAGATCTCAGCCTAAAGGCCAGAAAGGTATCTACAACACTTAGCCATATCGGCAAGTGGGTCATGAAATACTAGAATTGAGAGCTCATATTCATACATTGCGCACATGATGAAACCGAATTAGAGCGTACATGATTTTTTTTCATGATCAGAATCAAAAAAATAATTATAGATGATAATTGCATTATTCACAGATAGGAATGATAATGGATCGGTTATGATTCGATTCATATTAATACTATATTCGACCTTAAATCTCAATTATAATATCCATATCCGACTCTCACCCGATTCGAATTAAAAAATAAAAAACCATATCCAACCCTACGGATATTTCTAAAAATCCAATCAAACCCGATATATTACATAATTTTAAAAAATAGATCCGATCTGATTTTAAACCGATTTATATCTGACACATACACGACCCATATTCGACCTAAACCATAGTCTAATACATTTTTTTAATTTAATAATATTTGTTCAAAAATAAAAATGAAATTTACAAATTATAATAAACTCAAAAAATATTTTTATTTTATTTAATAATATTATATTAAAATAAAATTTTATTTTATTATAAATTATTATCGGATCGGATTATTTATAATATAAATCCGTATCCGAATCAATCCAACTACTTTAATATTAAAACCCAACCCTAATCCGACGCTAACCTGATTTTTTAGAAAAAAAAAACCCGATCCGCCAGATCAGATTTTTCAGATATCCATCGATGAGATATTGTCGTTCCTATTCACAGACTCCACTTGTTGGGTGAGGAATGGAGGAATTTATGAGAAGCATTTTACTCGTAAATTTTTGATTTTGCAATGCTTAATGTTCTCATAAAGCTCAAGCAAAAATTAGACTTAACAATTTGCTTGTTTAATGTTGAATACGAAAAAGTTGCGCTCTGTAATAAAAGTAAATAATTCCTAAGTGACTAATTTGCACTTGACATCATACCAGAAAACATACAAAATTTTATTTTTTATTTTTTGTGACAAAAATGTAATGATACAACAAATTTCAAGAATAAAAGGAAATGAAAAAAAAAATAAATTAAAAAGGCACACCAATAAACCCTTATACTATGGAGGATTGTCTGTCCATGTCTGGCTTGCAAATGGGCATGAAATCATCTAAACACACCTGTGTGTGCCTTATTCGCGTCGGTGGCCTTTTGGAGGCAGACATTGTGCGTACAATATTGCTTATTGCTTTTCTACGCCACGCCACAATCAGATGATCTACATCTCATTTTCAAACGTCCAAACACTGCCTTGACCCATCCCCCACGACACTATGGAAATATTAATGGACACCTACTGGAATTGGGATACACAAAACCGTAGATGAATTCGGTACCTGCTTTACTTGTGAGGATTCATATGGGGATAGAGTCCAAGGATATGCTCCGGCATGAAGTCATGCCTTGTCAGAATACCAACAATCGGAGGCCTCTGCATCAAAAAAAAAAAAAAAAAACGATATACAGAATTTATTATAAATAGCACAAGCTGAATTGTGGTGTGATCAGCCAGTTACGGCATGCAGAGTTCTGCCCTATATTATGCAAATAGCATGTATTGGGTGCACCTGGGTACACACAGAGAAGAGAGGATCTTACCCCTTGAGACTTTGGTACGACGCACATGTGCCTGAGACCAAGTTGGCGAAACAAAATTGCAGCTTTGGCGAGAGACATTGTCTCCACCACAGTATAAGGAGACGCATTTGTAATAGGATGAAGATCAACAAACATTTCCATCTCTTCCTCAGAAATATCTAGATCCTCCAATTTGATTCCCTTACCTGATCCTGCCTTACCAAAATCAAACGTCGTGAATTTCTGGATTATCTCCTCCTCGCAAAGCACTCTATCCTTGGAGAAATTCTTTCCCTTGAGCAAAACAAGCAAATGAGACCTCAGAACAAGCCCGCACAGTTCTGGGGTATCCGAGAATGGTGGCTCATCAATCACCGGGAACCCATTGTGACCCGTTGTTTTGAGAGCATGCAGTGTGTTCCCCACCCTCTCAATGCCAGAAAAGGTAACTAATGGACCAGAAACCACATCACCTGCGACCAGATGCCTCATGTATGGTTCAGCATGTGCTTCCAAGTAGGGCAGCCCTTTCAATTTCACAATTTGGTCATAAACACCTTTGTTGAAGCTATCAGCTATTGTTTTGGAGATCAGGAGAACGAGCATCACTAGCGGAAGCAATAACAAATCATTTGTAAGCTCAAGCAGAATAATGCACAGCGAAACCGTCATTCTCATGGTTCCCCCCAGGAGAGAGGCAGCCCCAAGTAGAGCAAAAAGACCTGTGTCAAGTTTAGAGATGGACTCAAAGAGTCTCCCAACAAGGCGACCATAGGTTGCACCAGCAAGAATGACCGGAATGAAGAGCCCAGAGGGTATAGCTATGCCATAGGTGATTATTCCCAGACAGTAGATTGCAGTAAAGAAAATGAAGAGAGTGGAGATACGAAATTCCTTCTGTGTGTCGGTGCTGAACAGGTTTCTGATAGCATCATCATTCGTGTTTAGAAAGAGAGAAGCAAGGTCATTATAATAGCCTGCCTGGCACTGGAAGCTTTTGTAGTTGCCAGATTCACCGACGGTCGGGCAGCTGATTTTGAGATTACTGGGACATTCAATGCATTCAGCAAGCCATGGAAGGCCAAATGCACAGCAAGAAGTGATGATAGAGATGCCGACAACAAGCAAGATCTTGAATGCAGCACCTTTTCTGCATAACAGGAGAGAAAGAATGAGATACAATTTAAACACAGAAAAAGAAACAGCTTCCACCATTGACTGCAGTCCTCAAATGCCATTAGCACTGGACAAAAACATTGAGAACTGCTGCTGCTCATGTGGGCATGCTCACCATCAGGCATCGATGCAAAGCAAGGTCCCAGTAGCATCAATGAGGTCAAACCATGTGCTGCTCCTAACACAGATATTTATGGTCAAAACAGTATGGTGACCACATCTGTGATAGGTGTTAAACCATATTTCTTTCTATCTACCTTTCAAATTTCTAAGTTGCTTGCAATCCGTTGTTGGGAGGTCTGCTAACTCTGAAGAACAAAAACGAACACAGGACATGGGAAACAATAAGACATGCAAATGGTCACCTGGAAATCCTTAAGTGGTAGTATCATATCATGTCTAAATATAATGTCTGACTCCACCACGGACATTGCCACTTTTAGAAGTGCCAATGCAGTATAGTGTCACATGTCGACATGTATTTGTGCTATCTCACTACCTAAAAATCTTTTCAGAAAATTTAAAAAAATCAATGCAGTTATTACTGTCAAAAAATTATAATAAAAGAAAGGTTCAACATACTCATTAATGATAGCATAAGTGCGAAGAACCTTATCCACAAGATAGTTATATAGGCTTCCAAATATGCCTCCAATAACTCCCAGGAGGATCACAGCTAATAAATCTGGGGCACTGTATGTAGCCTCGGCTGAACTAACATCGTACATTATCAGCCCACCTTGCCCAAATAGTCCACAGCTACCACTCCAGCAATATTCAATGAATGCTCTCAAAACAATAGCAACTATGGCTGTTGTGAAAAATGTCCTCCAAAGAAGAGCACTCCGCCACCTGTATCACATCAAGTACGACAGTTCCTCTCTTAGAAGATGAGCAAAAAAACTAGAAAAATTAGAACGTAGGAAGTAGGAGAAGCAAAATTCAGAAGACATGGCAAGCAAGCTCCATGAGACTATCATGGAAAAGCATTGAACACTCTCTAAGTAGGATTTCTCACGTTTTCCAAAAAACAAAGTTGGGACTTCTCTAGCCATAAACATTCTCAACAGATTCCGGAAACACTCTCTCTGCTCAAGGAAATGCATTATCTCCCAAGTGGAATACATATTTTTCCTTATTCAACCAGTAAAATTACACACTCTGCAACAAACACATTAGTAGTAGAGGACACAGGGAGCATGCATGCACAAATGCTTGAGTGCAGGTACTGTGCATCATAGGAACGGAACACATGCTGAAAGAGAAAGAAAGGGGTTCACCATGAAGCTGCTTCTTCAAGGGCAAAGAGGACACCACCTACTGGTGCACGAAAGGCAGCAGCCACACCAGCAGCAGCTCCACAAGTGATTAAATCTCGCCTATCCCTATCATTCTTAAAGTATCTAAGCCACTTCCAAGTCAAATGGTACCTGCGGGAACCCCCTTGTCCCAGTAAAGAGGCTATACAAGCACCTGTGTGTACCATAGGACCTTCCTTACCCACCACAAATCCAGCAGAAACGCCAAGAATGGAACCAAAAATCTGCCAATTAAAAAATAAAAATTAAAGGGAGAATAATGTGAGAATAGCCTAGCAACATAATAACAATGGACAATTTGGTTAACTGCATTTTGGTTTTATGTTCACGCAAGGACAAGGCTTGCCATGTCTCAACTTCCCAGTCTAAACCAACCCATTACTTCTAACAGCGTATATTTTCCAGCTTCCATGTTGAGTATCTCCAAGATTTTGAGTACAAGAGAGAATACACATAAGACTTAACCATCTAAAAACTCTAATCACAAAGCATCAGAAGGATCATTAGGATTTTTTCATTTTTCCAACAATAACTTAAATTTGCACAGTGTGTGCCAAGAATCCTAGTAAAGCATAAACATAATCTATCACACAAATTGTCTTCATAAAGGGGGAAAAAATGCTTTCTTACCTTTACAAAGAGAGTACTTGGAGCTAATATGGAATAAGCATCAATACCATTGAGATAAGCTTTCACCTCAGGAATGCCAGACCCTGCAGCAGCAGGAGCAGCATAAGCACAAAGAGCAGCAGCAGCTGCTGCCAGACCTAAATTGCAACCAGCATATGCAGCAAAAGCCAGGTAATATCTGCACTGGAGCCATAATCACGACACAATCATCTTTAAAGATCAGGAAAAATGACTTAAAAATTTACTGCCTGCTGGATACATCATTTACCAACATTACAGTGGACATTTGACTACAAAGTATAGAAAATATAAAGCATTTACAATAGCTACTACCTTTTTTATGTATTTGGGAACTTAGATTAAAAAAAAAAATGACAGACCGGATTCAGATTTTTCGTGATATCAGTGAACAACACATAAATAAGATGAAATGGAAGGGCAAAAGTGAAATGGAGCAAAATGAGAACCCATTTTTCCTCTGCTCAGACAGTACTAACGAGAACAAAAAAGATTCAAAACTAACAGCATCTATTCAATAGAATTGAATTTTTCAGAGCTCAAAAGGGGAAATATCTAAGTTTTGTGAACCTTGTGAAGCAGAAATGCAACGTGCAACAAGTTAAATGAGGAACCAGAAAAGCTCCTCAACCACATAATCAGAGAAGAGATAGAGAGAAGCATAAGATTGGTTGGAATGCACTTTAATTCTTTCATTGGTGCTGGACCTAAAAAAGTTATATTCTGCACGCCTATGCATCCATGTATACCCTTGCTTGTATATTTCAATGCCAATGTACACATACTTAATTTGCATTTACACTAAAGGTGTCTATAAACAGAATTAGTGCAATCCAGCTGATATGAGCCATAGTACATGATCTAATCAATGAATACTCTGCACAGAATTCCTGTTTTCTCTTGCTAGAGTTTTCCCTCTCTTAGAACCTAGGTTTGATGCTTGGAAATCCCTAACAAGTCTCCTATCACACTTCTTTTACGAGAATGAGATTTACTTCTTTATTGATCATACTGTCTTTAAATAGAGAAAACTAGTATTTACAATATAATACATTTTCTACTAAATTCAAACTTCTAAAATCATTTCTAATATAAAGAATTCCAAAACTATGATAACTACTCATTTTAAAAAGATAGTTATCAACTAAAATAAACAAACTACTATTTTTCTAAAATATTTCCTTCTTACTAGCTTCTAGATATCCTCCTATAAAAACTCTTTCCAATGATATGCACTTTTTAGAATAATTCTTTCTAATGATATGCATGCATTGTGCATGTCATTACTCCCCTCATCCTCTTCTTTGGAATTTAGAATGGGCCTTCTCAAGTCTTCAAGAACTCCAAGAAGCCTCCACCCTCATCCTCTTCTTTGGACTTTATCATACCCTGCTTAGCCTCTTCAAGTTCCTGATGGAGAGCTGCCCACCATCCCAGAAATTCCTGCTCAATAGCTTTACCTGCAGCAGCCTCTTGTTCAGCAGCCACTTTCCATCTTGCAATTTCTTCTTCGGCGGCTGCAATGACCGGCATAAGTCCTTAAACAGTTGCACTTGCCACTCTCTACTTTTCTTCAAGTTTCTCTATACGCAGCTTCCTTTGGCCAAGATCCCTAACCTAAGCCTCCACTTGCTCTTTAAGTGAGGTTGACTCTACCCTGAGAATCATTGTCCTTCCTTTGCCCATCTAGCAATTGAAAACAAAAGTATATGTAATAGGCACATTTATGACATTCCCATGCTCATCTACTTCCCTGCCAAAAGCATCCAGACGAAGAGGGGCCTTATATGGCTTCTACTAGATTGCCAGGTCAGCTCTTAATTGACCTGGAAACATATTTATAAGAGGCGCAAATTCAGGATCTTTGTGAAATCCCATCCTGACAGCTAGCTCATGTGCGCATTTTACAGCTTCAATGTTGGGAATATTTGTAAGACCAACCAGAGCAGCTGATGATACAACATTTAAAGGCATTGCGTTTGTATAGTGCCTGATCCTTCTTTTGCCCATATCGATCCTACGTGACAAAGTATATGGCTTGCAAATGACACTTCATCATGGCAACTAAGCCCTCACCAACTGCAGTTCGTGATCCATTACCTGGTACGGATCCTGCCATCTTGTCAATCATACCGACAACTGATCCAATATCACTAACTAAGGCACTTAATGTCTTTTGTGACATTGATTTGACCACTTCCATAAGGTGCTCCC